>JABSTQ010006684.1:0-47848 GCA_013358835.2 Ixodes persulcatus
TTACGTTTCCCCGCTAAGTTTGGCGAGAAAGTGACGTCACGTGACCGACAACTCAGATTCACGCGAACTTAGAGGAGGAAAAATTCACGCCTTGCGCCCAAAACATCAATTCAGTTTCTCCGCTAATTTAGCGTAAAATTGACATAACGTGACCTATACACCAATGTCAGTTTATCCCGCTAACTTTTGCGGAAAATGCCCGCCTTGTGACGTAGACACAATCAAATTTCCTCGCTAAATTTAGCGGGGAAATTGACGTCAGTCAACTGACTCACGAGACCTCTGCAGCCATTTAGTTTACTCGCTAAATTTAGCGGGAAAATATATGGCACGTGACGCACCAATTCCTTCACAAATACCCTATCATTGATTTCATGCATTACAGCACTTCGATGGTAAAGGTCCTGCCAATTTTGTTTTCTAAACCACGTCCATTTAGTTTTAAAAAATAGATTTCGAGAACTCCACTTGAGGTAGAGTTACCTATGGAGAGATCATAAAGCGGGGAATGTACCAACTCCGGCGTCCGGAAAAAGCGCCAGCTGCTTCTCCTGTAGCATAAATGCAGTAACCTGAAACAAAAATCCGCCAACATGGGGTTTCACATCCGTTCATTTAGAGCCACGGCGAAAGCTTAGATCTTTCTTTTCATTATTTAAATTATAATCGCAAAGGTTGTTAGCCAGCTATTACTAAACAAAGAAAAAAAACTTGTAAATATTCCCCCCAAAACTGGCCCAAAAAGCCCGGTTCTGCTGGACTGCCGTGAAGGTGGACCATTTTGTTTGAGCTCATCTGGGAGTACAACTTAGGAAGGCGTTGCAAAGCTCTGTCGTAGATTTTAAATCATACAAATTTATAAAAACACGAAATGATTTTCAACGGACCCTCCCCTCCCCCCCTTTTCCCAAACGTGTGCGCGTCCGTCTGGCCATGTATTCCCTGCAAAATTTAGCGGGAAAACTGACGTCAAGTGCCTCGATGTGAGTGTGACCTATACACCAATTCACTTTTCTCGCTAAATTTAGTGAAAAAATTCACGTCACGTAACCTATCACCAATTCAGTTTCCCCGCTTAATTTACCGGACAACTGATGTCATATGGCCTACAGACCCATTTTGTTTCGCCGCTGCATTTAGCGGGTATATTGTTGTTAAGTTATTTATGCACCTAGTCAGCTTCTCCGTTAAATTTCGCGGCAAAGCTCATAAAAATATGGGTTCTCCACTCCCCGAAAGGACTGCTTAATATCTTCCCAGCAAATCGAAACGATTGCTCCTTAAATGCTGCATTTCCTGCATTAATGACTTTGTAGGTAAAGGTGGCAGTCCATTGCTTTACTCCCAGAATGAACAGTGGGGGTATAAGAAACAGGAAAAAGTCGGCACTAGTGCAGCCCGACGAGGCACCTGCCCCCTACATTTAGTAACTAGTAGAAAAAAATATATTCTGCGTTTTCTTTTTTTATGGAGGTCTTTTTTTGCTAATTAATTTGAGACGAACCTCACTATTTTAGTTGGCCCTTGATAGTAGCACAACGAGCACAGCTTGGTTCCCTATCCCTAGCGAAGCACTCTTCGCTTTTTTCCGGGGTACGATAAGTGAAAAAGTATTTATTTGCACAGGAACGGCTACATCCCTGGCGGCGTGCCGGGCAAAGCAGTGAGCTGAAATTCATTACTCGCGCGCGTCTGCTAGCCTGCCGCCGTGTACGTTAAGATAAAACAGCATGAGAACATTGTAATCAGGATGGTGATGGCGGATGATTTGTGATTGATGATTTGCAAGACGAACACGCTGAGCCGCAGTGGGTCGCCAATTCTGTTCAGCGATGTCGCATTCGGCCTCCTCTCTCTTTCGAGGCATTGTAGACGACAGGATAACTTCGTTCACGCCTATGACTTCTATCGTAGACCCCTTTCAAAAGTGTGCCAGCTGTCGGCAGCTGTGGAGTTTCTGCACAATTCGCAACTTTCAGCGATAGTGGTACCGCGGTGTGAGAGTCGCGCTGCCTAGAACCTGGGTGGTCGGCTCCAGAATGAAGGTGCTTGCTTACACCTTCCTGGTATGGAAGTCTGAAGTAAGGATCTGATATTGCTCGCCTTCACAACATTAAAATTACATAGGGCTCGCAGGCCCAACCTCGTACTGCTGTTGTACGAGGATCATCCAAAGTATTGGTGTTGTGTGTATGTTTCTACGGTCGGAAGTTAGTCAGTCCCAATGGGCGTCTGGTGTCGCAGGTTTAGATAAGAAATTTAGCCAGAGCGGTACAACCGCTAGACTAGGGTCTTTAACGTGCGCTATGCAGTACACGAACGCATGCCGGTACGATTCTCACCCAGACTGAAAAGGACAAGGGTGGGGAGTGAACCCAGGTTCCTTCTGCACTGCAGCGTGAGCCTTCGCTCCACGGGCGCCGACGCTCATCCAGATGGTAGCCATTTTGATAGAAACTTGTGCCTCCCCTATTTGGATTGATAGCCAACTTGAACTGAAGGGAAGCGTTCTTTTGTTTATCCATGGTTCTCTATTAGGCACGTGGTGATTCCCTCTTTCCCTCTTTCCAGAACCAAAGGGGTTACAGTGGGCAGGAAGTGGTGTCTTATTTTTCATGCATGAAGCTAAGTGTAGCGGAAGTAAACGAGGCCACGAAATGTCCTCTCAGTCTCTCGGCTAATGAGACGATCCTTTTCCTGTCTGCATTTGCATGTAGTAAGTTCCCCATCTTTTACCACAGTCTCGGGTAATTTTTCAACGGGATCAGGAAACTAAGTTAATGAACGTCGCTATAAGAATATGGGCAAACCACCGCGTTACCGTGGCATTGCCGTGGCATCGCGGTTGTTTGCCCTATATTTACATGGCGGACGTCCGCGGAATCGGTGTCGAACAGGTGAGATTTGGAGCCCTACACATTGATTGCGCGTCATGGGCTCTGCGTACTATAAATCAGGATGATTCATAAAGAATAAAGTCTACTAGGCCCATGAGGAACTCGCAAATAGACGTTACTTAGCGGCGCTGGTGAAACAACTATAGAATTTACGATCTTTTACGGATACATCATTCCACGGATCCTTTTCCTGTTGCTCAACATGTCTGATTTCATGAGATTACAAATCCTTTTGTAACTATAGAAATAATTTGGTTGAAAATAATGGTAAAACAATACACGAATGTATTTACTTTCAACACGCCCAATTACACTTGCATAAATCACTCCAATACAGTTTCATAAAGTTCGGGCATATTCGACACGACTTCGCACCAGTGAAAAAAACAAACGTAAAAAAAAAACATTTAATAAAAACTTCGTGTTATTCGCGCAATGGAACCCAGAACTCTATAGGAAGTATTCGTAATTGTAGTTACGTGATGAGTGAAATTGGCCGCGGAATCCACAAAAACGTTCTGATCACGAATGGCATCAAACACGAATAATATTAGTAAAACCTAATGTATAAAAAAATTTCGATTTTCTCGCTTTGCAGAAAATGACAACTTTCGTCTTTGACTCATTCAAGAGTAGGCCATTTGAAAGACACCAGGCCAAAATGAAATCTATATCACGCTGAACACCTTCACAATCTTCAACCACTATAACCACCGTAAACAACTCAATATTATCAGCAAATAACAACAACTGTGTGCACTTAATACAAAAACAATCATTCGCAAAAATTAACAATATGAAAAGGACCGAAGATACTGCCTTCCGCAACACCAAAAGTGGGTAAAAAAGTAGCAGATAATCGACCAAGTACTTGCACAAAGTTCACTCTATGAGATAGATAACTATCAAAAACAGACGATAGTACTCAGTAGACATACCGTAACCAGACAGTTTACTCAAAGGTAGTCGAATATTTACTTAAACAAAAGCTTTGGTCAAATTAAAGTACACTACATCCGCTTATCGTCCGCTCTGTACAGATATTACTCTTGACTCAAGAAAGAACATTGGTCTGCTTTTGCAAAGCGGCCTTTCATGAATAGATTTTGTTCATAAATAATCTACCGACAAAAATATACACCCAGGCGGGTGTGCAGAACAATTTCATATCCGCTCGACAGCCTAAAGGAAGGTAGAATGGCCGATAATCGTTAACCTTGGATCGAGCGCCAGACTGTGCAATGGAACGACAAGAGTTTTTCCAAGCGGCAGGGAATGTTTCAGATTCAAGTGATCAGTTAAACATATGTACCAAAAACCGGACAAGGAAGTTAGGCACAGCCTTTCACTATGAAACTTGGAATATCATCCGCTCCCGTAGATAGATTCAATTTCAATTTTATTAAATGCTTCCAAAACTTTAAGTTCACTAATTGGAACAAGAGTAAGAAAATTAACGCTGTTCATTTCAGAGCTTCAAGATTTGTACTAACACAGACACTAAAATGACTCGCCAAACTATTAGCTACATCAACTTGGTCAATGAAGTAATTCTCGTTATCTTGAAATATCATCGTGTTTAAATTTATTTTGTTGCTTTCTTTGACAAACTTCAACATACACTGCGGGAGCGTGCTCAATGAGTTTTCCGGAATGTCAGCGTGATGCTGCGTATTCTACTAATACAATCGTTTTGCCACTGTATGACATTAACTAAATCTCGTTTACCAATCGAAATGTCCAGTTTTCATATAGAGACGATGATACTGTAGTTTGCGCCTTAATCAATGTCTTAGTTCCTTCGAAAACCATAAGGACAAAGTCACTTTTCTGAGATACCTTTTTTGGTATGAATGATTGCATGCTTTCTTGAACAATAGTAAGAAGTGTGTAAGTTCATAATTCAACACTGAAAAATATGAAAATTCTCCAGTCACAGTCCCGAAGATACTGATATAAGGAATAGTAATCACCGTTTGAGTATGCCAGAGTATGGCGACACTTTTAAGTTAGATAACAAATTTAGCCAGTGCACTACGCTGCATCTGGCAGGTGCCCCTGGCGCCCGACATTCGCCTAGTGTTTTCGAGCTCACATCCGTTTAACTAAACAGAACATTTCGCGAGATCGAATTGACGTAGAGCTAGCAACATATGGCGGGAGCAACAAACGGAAAATGTACCCACTCCGGTGGACGGAAAAACCTCCCGTTGCTTTTCCTGTCACATAAATGGCCATTAAATTGAAAACACAAATCAGCCAAACGTGGCGTTGGCATATCCGTTCTTTTTAAAAAAAACCATAGCATGCGTCCCCTACACAACTGGCCCAAACACGCGGTTCTGGTGGACTTCTGTCGAAGTGGACAGTTTTGTTTGCGTTAATCTGGGTGCGCCAACTTATACAAGACCTTGCCAACCTTTGTCGCAGCTTTCAATTCACCTCAATTTATTAAGCCGGGAATTATTTTCGACAGAACTGCCCATCCCAAATGAGTGTTGTACTGAACGGCGTTCCAAGGAACAGAGTTCCTTGAACGCGTTCCTTTCAGGAGGAACGCCACCGTTCGATTCTGCATTAGTGGAACTGGAACGGAAACTCCTTAAGTTTCAGAGGGAATGGAGAAAGGAACGGCCTTTCTTTCTTTTTTCTCCAGCAGAGTAATATTTATTTTATTTCTAAGTTGAAGTCTAAAAGGTGTAAAAACTATACATATACCAAGAGCAGGACAACGATAACTTTTTGTTGCTTATTTGAGGGTTTAGTCTGTTGGTTCCTCACTTGGTAACAGTCGGGTGCAGGTGAGCTGCTGGACATTGACCTGTTTTTAGTGTCCAAAACTGTGCTCCAAAAAGCAGAACTTTTAGTCCATCGAAAAGACAAAAAAGTAATACGTCTCAAACTCAACTATTTTCTTTATTTTCACGAATACTCATAAATTCAGTGAACGTAGACCGACTACAGCCATCACTGAAATTCCACAAAGAAACATACAGTAAAATACAACAGGATACCAGACATCGAACGCAGCATTTTTTCCCAAAACATTGGTAATTTAAAAGAAACACAAAAATAAGCCTTTAATATTGTCCCCATTCTCTCCCACCTTTAGACTGAACAACGAATCCGACCTTTACCAAGAAGGACTGGTAGTTTTTAAGACTGAGGGGCCAGAAGCCCTACCTTCCTCTCTACTTCCCCACCACCCTAAAAAAGTGGGAATAAGACATCTAAGAGGTGGGTACATATCGTTGTGCTAAACAGATAGGTGTGTCGTATAGCCATTGGTGCAAGATCTGCAACAGAACTCGTGCCCGTTGGCCGGGGCGAGGACGTCCATTCTTGGGAGTCCATCATCGGACCTCTTCTTGTCTCTTGTGGTAACTGCCACAATCAGTGCCGACGTTCAAAAGGACTGGCCTATTGCCATGACTGTAACCGAAGTTCACACCTATTGAACTCGGAGGCAATGGCAACATAACATAACTATACCTGACTTGCGCACCGTCAAGCAAGACGGTCGGAGCATCAAATTCATCTGCGACCAAATGAAAGAAACATTTCCAGGAAAGTTATACTTATTGTACCCGCATGCTCGACAATTCAAGTAAGTTCTGTATTCCGTGTTTAGTTAAATGGTTTGTTAAGTTTCGTTCCTTTTAAGTATAGTTTCCACCAGTTCTAGTTTTCCTAACGCGTGCGTTTTTACCATTGCTAATGTGGAAGGGGTGTTGCTTGGGCTGTGCACGCCTTCTTTTCACTCTTAAAAGCAGCAGGTTCCTCTCGATAACGTCAATTGTTACGGATTCATCAATTTATTTGCGACCACATCTACTCAAGTAACGGGAATCCAATGCGTGAAACGAAACGTCCGCACAACAAAAATATGCACGGAATGACGAGACTAACATTTCGCTAATATTCAGTGATTTTGCGTTTTTCGATGGTTTCACGGACGTGCCTAATTGAAACTTTCTGATCCCGAATGTTATTTACCTTTATGTATACTTAATTTCGCGGAGATAGATAGATCACTAACATTTTTTCTGTGCGGTGCTTCATTTTGGCCGCTGTTCAAAAATAAATAGCCTTTATAAGTACAGCACTCAACCTGTAGCATCATTTCTAACTCTTTTTTACGAGAACTCATCTTCACAAGCTCGAGGAATATGATAACCAAATGAAAAGAAGGGGGCTCAAACGACTCGTTGATGAGACATCAACGGGTAGAGAACCTCAAAAACAGCCGCGTTAGAGTACTACGTAAACCAACCTGTCTCTCAACAGAAGCTGAACCACTTGCCGCAACGTTTGTTGTGTAGGGGCTGTACGCACTCTCCATTAACGAAGAAAATGCTTTGAAAGGGCAACTCCGCTCAATTCAAAAACTTTCTAGATTCTCAGTGATTTCACATTAAAAAGCACGAATGATATAACGCTAAATTATTTGCATCGCGAAAAATAAAATATATTTTATGAAATCATACTTTAAACATCAGCAGAAAACGAAACTTGGGCTCCCTCGGGCAACATAGGCTCCACTAGATTATGGTGTCAGGAATGCGCCCCCAATAATCGTAGAACATTGCGTGTCATGAACTGTGTTGCTTTCGTTTATAAATGTGTGCCTTATATGGTTCAGAAGTTCTGAAATATTGCGTGAACTATGTCGTCACTGCATGGGACTATAGGAGAGAAAGTGAAAGCACCCCCGAATACTCGATCGTCAACTTGCCATTTTGGGGCCAAAAAAGCTTGCTTTCCAGCCGAAATTGTTTTGTCTAAGTTGTGGGTCTCACAATATCGCATATTTGCAGATATTAGTAGTTTGTTTGTATTTTGTATGTTTTCCTTCTGTTGTGAAAGAATGCATTCCTCCACTTTTCATCACGCAAAAAGGTCATGAAGCCCCTTTCTTGTTCACTGGAGGACCTTCAGCGGCAGGAGCACATGTTCATTGGTTACCTGCTTACTACCCTGGTCATGCTTCGAAACGAGTCAAGTACGAAGCCGTGAAATGACTTATATTTCTCAGTTCCCTGGCAAATTCGGTCCTTGCCGGCACTAAGAAGAGTTAAGCGATATCCCAATTTGTTTTCAATACAGGTTTGGACACCTGAAAGACAAACGATAGCTGGTGATTTCCACCTTCTTAATTCCAAGGCTCAAGTTCTCGTGAATTGAAGATGGCTCTATGCATGACCAGGCGTTCAAAAACCTCAAGACAGAGCTTGCTTCGGTGACCCCAGCAGCCAGGGTAGATATTGCCGTCTACTCAACACCAAGAGACATCTCATATGGGCAACAAACACTTCAGCCCGGGGCACAAGACGATTTCTCTCAGAACCTGCTGGTGCCAGTCAACCACCCGCTGTCACAGAAGAAGAGCTTCGAAGAATTGCACCGCTTTTTACTTAAGTAAAACACTGCAGTGTCTTTAAGTGCTTCGGTAGAAAGGTTGTTTAGCGTTGCCAACGAACTACTGGCCAAAAAAACGGGCTTGGTTTGCGGATAGCAACATCGAGACGCCAACGGTTGTTAAGTTCAAACAAGAAACTTTGTTGGATTCAAACGTATGAGGTGGTGGCAAAACGCTTGCGCAAGGTGGGGTAACCCTTAAATAAAGAATAATTCATTTAACCGTACCCCTCTTTCTCCGCTCACAGTATATTTGGCTTGTATGAATCACCCACCACAAACATAGATATGGTAATACGCTAACATTTTCAAATGTAAATATATCAACAAACTGAGAATTGCTTCCGCTTTTTTTCTTCTCCAAGTGTCCTTCCATCACGGTACTCAAATTTGTATCTGGCCGTTTGATAGGGAATACAAGAACTTTGATATAACGTATATAGTAATTAGAAAAATTCATAGGCGACGTATGTGCAACAATACGTTCCATTTTTTCAAACTGTAGCAGGAACATGCTCTTTCTCACAAAGGGAACTTTTAACGGGACAGCGTTCCAAAAATGAGAAGAAACAAAGATGAACTGTCGTTCCTTTTTTTTTTTTTTTGAGGTACGCGCACAACACAGCCCAAAAGTTTTTACGTCCGCCTGCTCGAGTACTTCCCGCAAAATTTAGCGGGAAATTTCGCGTCAAGTGCCATGACGTTACCTGGCCCATACACCAATTCAGTTTTCCCGCTAAATTATATAAGGAAATTTACGCCACGTGGCATGTACACCAATTAAATTTTCCTTCTTTAATATAGCGAACATTGAAGTCATGTGATATATACACCAGCTCCGTATTACTGTTGCATTTAGCGAGTAAGTTGATGTCACGTGATTTATGCACCAATTAAAGCTTTTTCGTAAAATTTAGCAGAAAAACTTCAAAACGCCGGTACCAAGCAAATCTGAAAGATCGCTGCAGCAGACAGTCCCCCCAAGTGCCGTGCCATCGCAGGTATATACTTTTTTTTATATAGTTCCTTTTTTCCTGTATGTAGAGACGTAGTTAGCCTCCGGCCGCAGAGTTTGAGGAGAGCGAGAGCCTTACATTTAGGCGCTTCGCAGCATTATTCCGGCAAAGTCGGGGCTCGGAGAGCCGGAAAAGCGTCCTTAATAGTCGCCGAGTTCTTGACGTACATCGGTCACGTAGCTTTGACATGTACGGTGGTGTCACAACAAAATACGTTACGTCCACGACTCCGCATACGAGTTTTTGGTCGCTTTCCCTCGGTCATCCGCCATGTTCTGAAACAGCTGATGCAGACACTCGCAGCTTCGGACCGTCCGTCGCACTCAGTTTAGGCCTATCTTACTTTTTCTATTTATATAGCACTCTATGTTGATCTACAATAATTATCACGTAATGAGGAACATTTTAATGACAAAGCATTAACTGTCCCATGGAGCGAGTCGACGTCATCAGCTTTGAAGCCGTGCCGAATTACACCTTAAATCTTTTCTCTAAGTGAAGCCAGCTGCCAGCTATGAAACCACGCGAAAAGCCTAGCCAAACGGATCCTAGTTTCCCCGATCCTAAAGGAGCGGAGTTAATCTGATGGATTTCGGCTTCGGTCTCATTGGCCGCTGCGCTTCAGTCAGTTTCAACGACCGCTCACTCCATGGCGCTGCGTGTCCGCGAGGCAGCGGCTCCACCGCTCCACGCCCAAGGCCAGCGCGCCGAATGTGTGTCTACGCGTTGTAAATAGAAATGAGACGGGAACATGACAGAAGGACATCGCGCGCGCTCGACCGTCGACGCAAGTACGCCGCCGACGTAAGAAGGGAGCGAAAGAGCGTCGTGCATGCTTTCGCATTCACAACTCATAAGAGGTGCTTAGGTGTACCTCGAGCCTTTTTTGTTAGAAGTTTATTTCAAAATAGATGTGACGCGACTGTCGAGCTCGCGCAATATTGGGTGCGGTTGCTCCACTAAAAAGCGGAAAAGCCCCTTCAGCTGCAGTAAAAACAGACGCTCGTGTAGGCAGTGGGCTTCACGTAGGTACGGCCGGGAAAGTGTAGGTACGGCAGAGGGACAGCGCAGCTCCTTCCGCTCTCCGGAGGGGTTGGCTCTTAAAGACCGACAAACAAGCAGAGAGGAGGATCCGCGCCCTTTCCAACCTTCGTTTTCCTCCTCTCCCCAACAAGAAAGAGGAAAATTACCCCTCTCCACGTTTGCCGTTTCTGAAGACATGACCCAGCCGGCTGACGTTTGGGGGTGCCAATAATCTTGGCGGATTAGAAAAGATTAGCCCAGAGGGCAGTTCGTGGTTCCACAAACACAACAAAAAAGTGAAAGTCGCTTGTCCTTCCTTTCTTTCTGTTTTCACTCCCTTGACGCTTGACTGCGTTGCCTACTTTGTTACCTAAATCCTAGTGCTGACCTTCGGGCTTGAAAGCATGCGAAAGAAAACTCAAAAATCCCACTTCACAAGATTTTTCGTCTGCTCGCGCCTCTTCGAGTCTTTTCGTTCAGAGGACATCAGCGACAACTATTTCCTGTCTGAGGTTCTCGCTGAAACACTGGTTAGTACATATTTTTATTCTACATAGCACGCATTTGTCTTAGCCCACGTAATATGGTATTTATTATCTCTGGTTCTTTAATATTCCAGCAATCGCATCAAAGTGAACAACCATGGAGGTGTCCGAGCCCTCCACGTTTATCTCAAGAAAAAGATTGCGGGACGGCAGCCTAAAAGAATACGCATGCCAGAGGGGTAAGCTGCAGCGTAGCATCAACCTGACATTTCCCTCTGAAGATGAAATGACGAAATTCGACATCCTGCTACAGAAAACTAAAGTCGCAAATGAAGGTAATTCTCTAAACACAATAATAATGAAAGCTCTGGAGTGCCTCTTGGAGGCGCCGCGTTGTCCTGGAACTAACAGATCTGGACATGTAACAAGCAAGTTCAGAACGACATGCGAATCAACGTTAGTTGTTTGCGACACGTCTGCGCTCTTTGAGATGTTGAGGACTCTGCTGGACCACAGGACAACTTGTCCAGAGACCTTGGTATTAGAAAACACGACTCCCTCCGGCTTTGGGTCTGCACTCCACTGGAAATGCAAGGACCACTCTTTGATTCTTCGCACCAGCAGCAAGATCAGAGACTTGCGATTTGTTGACTGTCATTTTGCCCTTGCGTATATCTGCAGCGGTATGCTCCCAGTGCAGTTTCAGAAGTTCTGTGAGTTCAGCACCTTACCATACTCTTCAAGGGCTCTAGAAAGCCTGGCAACAAAAATCAAGGCAGCAGTGAACCTGTTGAAGATGGAGTCTCTCGCAGCAGCCCAGCAAGAAGAGTGTAGGGATAGTCAACCCCCGACTGCCTCTACAGCTAGTATAAGCATCGAGACGGACGCGCGGCATGCGTGTCGCAAAACCTCTTACCACACAGATGTCGTTGCGATTGGTCAAAAGTCGCACAAAGTGGTAGGAATTGTTCATGTGACGAAGGATGAGGAAATTTCTTCCCAGAAACACGAAGCCTTGGGTACAAGGAAAATGTATGAGTATTTTGACGGAAGGGGGATTCACGTGAATGATCATGCGCATGATAGAAACACCTCTATAAACAAGATAATTCAAGATAGGAATAGCAACACAACAAATTCAAATGATCGATGGCACGCCGCAAAGAGTATCAAGAAGGGAATGATGGTCATAACCTCAGGACCAAAGAAAAATGAAGGTAAAGCATGGCACCATGAACTCTCTGACAAATGCCAGGCAGTGCGCAATCACGCCTACTTCGCGATGGACAACTGTGGTGTTAGTGCTGATAAACTGCGAGCAACATTGTTGAACTGCGTAGAGCATTTTTCAGGCAACCATCAAATGTGTGCTTCCGATTCGCAATGTAAAACAGTTGGTCACGTTCTAAGCACTCTCCTCATCAAGGATCCCGTGGCTGTGGACCTTCTGACGAAATTTATAAAATCAACAACTGTGTACAGGTTTGCTCAAGATTTTGTACACTCTAAGAATACGTTTCTTGTTGAGTCCTTCAACAACACAGTGCTCAAGTACTTAGACAAAAGGATTCATTACAAGAACGAGAATTATGACCTGAGGCAAAGTCTAGCAGTTCTCGACTGGAACGAGCACGTCGGACGAGAACACACGTCTGACTACCACATCGAGGAATGTCGGCACCCGGACAGGCAAGGAGGAAAGAAAAAGTACGCAAAAAAGAGCTACAGGCAGTGGCGTCACGAGGGTCAGCGGCACCCGGGGCGGTAGCCCGCCGCTACACCCCCCCCCCCCCCCCCCCCGCTCTCGCGTGGCCAACCGCGACTCGCCCCCCCCCCCCCCCCCGCTCTCGCGTGGCCCGCCGTGAGTACCCCCCACCCCGCGACACCCCCCTGAGCCCTGCACCCGGGGCGGTCCGCCCCCCCCCCCCCTCGTCCCCCCCCCCCCTTGTGACGCCACTGGCTACAGGTAAATAATATTTTTAATAATATTCGATATAGCATGCATTTCTTTAGTCTATAAGGTTGTTTCTTCTAGATTCGTAAAGAGCATTCGCGAACTGCTCTACCGAGCTGCGTCCATGGAGGAGGTGACCGCCGCACTGTGTGATGCCCCCGAAAGCGACGGCGAATGAAAGGTATGAGCCTACATTGAATTTTCCTTTTTGATTGGACCTTAATTCTAATAACCAGTGTGTTATGGAAGCTCCAAACTTTTCTTTCTCATGATGGTGATTCAACAACAATATCACACAGAGCACGCACTTTCAAGTTCGTAAAATTTGGGCGACGTAAGTGGGTCAAAATGTGGTGATCAGTTCTGCCCTAGATCGATGTTTTATAATCCTGGATACAAAAAAGCGCTGTTAGTCCGATAGCAGAACGTTTAGTTCAAGGCTTTGAGTAAGGTGGATACGGGGCCTTGGAAAAAGTAGCACTATGTCGCAAGTTCTCCTCAGAACTGAACTGGCGAAGCAACGATTGCGAGCGCGTTGTTTTTCAAATGTCCTTTCTATGCGCAAGTGCAAACCAGGCTTTCAGTACAGCAATGATTATACGCCCGTTCCTATGCCAGGTACAGACAACACATTGTTAGAGGGCGTATACGTATATTCCGTGGGCACTATCCTCTACTTTTCTGCTCAATCTCGGTTGGGTGGAATGCATGTTGAACTTAGAGTATTGGCCAAAAGTTTTGGGCCCGCCCCGTGCGCGGCCAGAGCGAGCTCGCGCTGCTACCATCAGCGCTCGCTGGCTGCGAGATTTTTGAGAGTGTGAGGGAACTTCGCTCTTGCTTGACTTGCGCCGCGGTCGCTTTGATAATACAGTACTAGCGCAATAGCTGGTGTGGCGTGCACCTTTACTGCGCTCGTTGGAAGCTACTGCTGCGCGGAGGCGCTGACATGCGAAGTAACAGACGCATTATCTGGCGCATTACCTATTGCCGAATGCTGTGCTAACAGATAACGAAGTGCTTATATCAGTTTGTTCATTTCATTTCAATCACTTTTCTATTTCAGGCCTGATCAACGTTCGAGACATCTGGGATCGAGGTGCTGCGTCATTGGCAACAGGAGTCAGCCATGCGCCTAAACTGAAGTTTTTGGATAAATAAATTTTTGTTTAAATAAATGTGCTGAAACAGATTTTATGCCAAGCTCGACCCCGTTTCTCCTCGTTGATCTTGTACCTAGCTCTAATTGAGATTTATAAGAAAGTTTTTGTCTAAGCACACGAGCACGGCCGCATACAGATTGAGAGCGCCTTGCCTTGCAATCAGTTCGGCCATACGAACGCGAGAACCTAATAGAGCTCGGAGCGCCCGCCTGCCCATTACCGCAGGAATTGGTGTACACGCTCCAGCAGTTACTGCGCTTGCCCGCAGTAACTGCTGGAGCATCCGTGAACGCGTGCGCATGTCCCTCTTGGTTGTTTGGTGCTTTACATGTGAGCTTGAGTGGACACGGCATTTCCTGGGTTATGTTTCGTATTGAATCCTCCTGTTCATGCGTTATTCTGACATTTGCATGCGAGAAGGCCAAAGCGCTGTTACAACGCTCAATACACCTTGCCGGAGAACCAAGAAGGCCTCTTTTGGACACTACATTGCACAAAGTATCGCATGGAATTGTGGGGCTGTTCCTATACACACTCGATCCGAATGGTACGATTCGCATATACTGGAAGCAGCACGATCTATTTCTTTTCATCACTCCCATTTTAGCACACAAAGAAAATGCAAATGCATCGAGTTTGCTGGATGCGCTGCAAATTTCTGGAATGGCATATTGCACAGCACATCAGTGGGACAAGGAATCTGTTCTGGCTATTCCGCGTGAAAGCATTCACCACTTGCAACTCGGCTCCAGACTTGCTACTAAGACTGGAGGCACTGTTCTATAACACGTAAATAAAAATGCAGCTAATAGACAAAACGCGTATTTTTTTTTATTTGTTATAGTGTATAAAGCACGTGTACTTGTAACAAAATAACATCCAATATGTTATAAATATGTCACTCTTGTTTTGTGAGCTTCATATGGCAGGCTAAATATTTTTCAAAAGTTCACATTTGCGCCTTTGAGATAGCCTTTAGTTAGTTCCCACCTGGTGAACAATCACAAATCCACGTGAGGACATTCAAAATCTCCTACGCGACTTGCAAGCACCGGTTTGGCAAGACCAGGTTTAGTGGTCCCAGGCAGTTGTTGACAATTGACTATGCACAGCAATCGTTGGAGAACTTTAGACTTTATTTCATTACGAGTAAAATTTAGCACAGCTGTAAGAGTAAAAATCCTGCGTCACACTTACTGCTGCTACTCCCATTTGTGTCCCATGTAAGACATTCCTTTTGGGTTAGGGTATAGGGCTCGAACATGCTCAATAACACATTTGGGCATGATCTCGCGCTTGGTGATCACGTTGAGTTGCCCGCAGCTCCTCTTCTTTCGCAGATAGGTCGGGTGGCGCCAGACGCCCAAGTTCGCCAGGCAGCCCCAAAACTTCCGGTAGTAGCTCTTCCGTACTCCTGGATTTCTTTCCGACGGTCGCTGGCCTTCACCCATTCTAACGTAGCCTCGGGTAATTATGCACGGGGCACATAAACACTCTGGGCATTTTCCTGCTTGCAAGCTAAATAAAAAGGAAAACATGAAATTAGAAGCATTTATTATCAGCTGCATATTTATCATTACAATGAGTGAATAACATTGTCATTTTTAAATATGAAAAAAGTCAAAGAGCGCTTCAGCTTGGAAATTATGTTCCTTTGCTGATACACTAAATGCGTACACCATGCAAGAAGGCCCTCAAATTTAATATTTCTCCACTGGGAGTATTATACAAGCAAATGTCTCCCAGTACCACTTTATTGTGGTACGGGGAAGGGCACACAGGATTCACGAAGCAGTAACTTGCTTCGGTAACCATGTAAGAATTTTCATCCTTGGCTCTAGAGTTGAGTAAGCGACAAAATCCCGTTATATAAAAACTGCCGTTCTGGGCAGATTTCGAAGTTCTGAAATGCACCCACCTTTTTGGTATTTGAAGATTCTTTTCGTCTCTCCGCTATTCGATTCGCAATGAAGACACCGTTCCGGAACGTTTTTGGAGGGCGGGTGTGAATAAGCCACACTGGACGGCTTAGAAAATCAGCGCTAGAGGTCCCGCCGCGGAAACATACCGTGCTAGTAAATCTCTCTTGACTCATAGTCATAATAAATAGGCAAAAAAAAAAAAAAAAAAAAAAAAACGCGGCTAGCCTCTACATTTTGCAGACCTTCACGACGAAATACGGAAAAGAAAACGATCCACAAAAAAAACAACAACAGAGGGATAACTTTTTTTTTTTACCCCGTCTTCTGCAGGTGCATCTAATCCCTGTTGTTGAGGTTTGGGGGTGACTGCTGCAGACCTTGAAAGGTCCAAAGCTTATCTCCAGGGGCCGCTTACTCGTTTATTATTTGTGCAAGAAGGGTGTCAGATGGTGAGAAGGAAAAGGGAGGGAGAAACGAAAGAAAAGAGGAGGAATCTTCTGCCGGGAAGAAGACGATTCTGTAGGTCGGTCTTTAAGCCCTCTCCAGGCAGTGACAGACGCCAATCTCGCCATGTTGTCACGACGTCAAAGAGGGCGGTTCCGCGATGCGCGCCGTTGCTTGGTTACGTTACTCCTGTCCCCACGTCACATCTGTTTCTAGTTTCTCTAAAGTCGAATATAAATATCCTGGATACCTATGTTCGAACGACTTTCGAGAAACTTGAAACAGGAGTGACGTAGTGGTATGAGGAACGTAACCAAGCAACGGCGCGCATCGCGGAGCCGCCCTCTTTGACGCCGTGAGGACTTGGCAAGATTGGCGACTGTCACTCTTTTGACAGACGTCAGGAGCCAACCTCCGGAAAGCGGAAGGAGCTACTGTGTCCCCCTGCCGTACCTAAGCTTTTCAGGCCGTATTTACGCGGGACCTACTCCTTACGCGAGCGTCCGTTTCTCCGGCAACCGGAGGAGCATTTCCTCTTTTTAGCGGAGCAGCGGCAGCCAATCTTGTACGATCTCGACAGTCGCGTCGCAACTATCTTAAAATTAAATTCGAACAAAGAAAAAAAAAAAAAACTTCATCGGTAAGTGGTAATATCGTAGGTCAACATAGAGTGCTGTATAAATAAAAAAATTAAGCGTTGAGCTAACTTAGCGCGAAGGACGCTCTCAAGCTGCGAGTCTCCGCATCAGCTGTTTCGGAACATGGCGGCCGCCTGTGAAAAAGTGGGCAAAAACACGTCTGCGGAGTCGTGAAGTAAATACATGGTGTTGAGACACCAGCGCACTTGTCAAAGCTACTTCACCGATCTAAATCAAGAACTCGACGACTATTGGGCCACACTTCCAGTTTTTTGAGCCCCGACTTTGCCCGTAGAATATGGCGAAGCGACAAAAGGTAATACAGTCGTGACATACCGAAGGCTAACTACGTTTCTACTTACAGGAGAAAGGTAACTATTAAAAAAGTATACGCCTGCGATCGCAGGGCACTTGGTGGGACCCTGCGATCGCAGGCGTATACTTTTCTTGAATATTGGTGCCTGCGATCGCAGGGCACTTGGTGCCTTTCGAGTTACGCAGCAAACGCAAGTATAACTAATGTACAATCTGTAAAATCGCTAGCGCGGGCGGGTGACCTCGCTCAAGATCTCTTTTGCTCAAGCTCTCCTTCAAAGGCGGGCAAACGTTATGACCATGATCCTCTTGCTCTTCAAGGTGAATAGCGCCTGCAAGAGATATGAAGGCAACCCAGATAAAGGTGCGCGAGCGTCAGCACGTTTCACACCTTGTTTTGTTACAACGTTTAAGGCGCGGTCACAAAGAAAATCCATCACACAAAAGACTTTCTGCAGACATTGGTTGAGGCATCCATTGTAGGATGTCACATACAACATCTATGTGCAGGAATGTTCGATGCATACATGTAAATGACTTCTACCGTGTTTGAGGGGCGTCCGCACACAATTCTGTCTGCAACAAGCACTGTCTTTTGTATGATGTACGAGCACTGTGGCAGCGGCATTACAGTTCTATAACCGAGCATGCAACCTCCACGGTTCATCAAGTATGCGTTCGCCGGGATACAGGCCGTTTGTCGAAAGACAATTCGTAATTGGTCAACTCGTAGCGCAGCAATTCGTCACATAGGGCAATCCATCTTAGAATTATTCGTCCCTGGTACAACTTGTTGAAAAACCTGAGATAATGTTTGAAGGTCTTGTTGCCCGCGAACTAGCTTTTTTAGAGTTCCGTCACTTTTTTTTTTCAACTCGTTTAAAAAGTTTAGCCAAATTGTTTCCTTTTACGTCCCGCACCCCTTACTTTTTTCAGCAATGTTGGCTTAGTTTTGGGGTTTCTTTAAATGCGACTTCCAATGACTCGTTCATGAATCATCAGAGTGCTATAAAAGGTTTAGCTTGCGCACCTATCTTTGAAGTTGCCAAGGAAGTCATCCAGACGAAAAGAGGTAAAGAGATGCTGCTTCGTGAATGATTTTCATGCACCGCCATCCACACGAAGCCACAGCAAGGGGGAGATAATGTAACAACCACAGCGACACAATGAGAATGTAGTTAGTCCACGTGCGCGACACAGGCTGCGCATGCACAACACAGATATGGCATATCTCTGACACGAAAACAATTAACTCGTCCACGTGCGCGGCGCAGACACTAACTGCGCATGCACGACAGAAATGTTTCACGTAACATTCCACAATTGCCCAGCAATGTACCATCATTTTTTTTATTTGTGACAAAGAGGCATGCGAACATTGTGTTGGACAAGGCATAAGCATCCTAAAATACCGGGCAAGCGCCCACTCAAAATTGAAATAATCGCGGAATAATGAGGGATGGGCACTTGTCTGGTCAACAATGTTACATATAAACGTACTGTGCGTATTTTCTCAGATCTTACAAACTTGAAAATGAGCACTTAGTGTGGAACGGGAAGATGCACGCAATTCTACTTTAATCAGTGTCTATTATAAATTTGTAAAAGTAAACTGTTGTGTCGAGAAAAATTAATTAAATCAAGGAAGGGGGTCGCTGGTAATTCTACTCACTTGGAAAAACTATCTTCGATAAACATCAGAAATGCTAAAAACCAGAAAATGCTGTTAATGGTTTGACGAATTGCCCTATGTGACGAAGGCCCTGCTACCAGTTGACGTGCGACGGAGTATCGTCGACGAAGGGTCCTACAGCGGTGTTCGCCGCTTTGCAAAGCATGCGCCTTATGCACGAACTATGGGCATTGCGCC
This sequence comes from Ixodes persulcatus, assembly GCA_013358835.2. NCBI lineage: Eukaryota > Metazoa > Arthropoda > Arachnida > Ixodida > Ixodidae > Ixodes > Ixodes persulcatus. The sequence goes on from JABSTQ010006684.1 coordinate 19,143, forward strand.
TCCCAGAAACTCTTCACGAGAGCATTGTTTTCTTCCACAATATCTATTCAACCTTTGACGGTCGAGTTTCCTTTATTTTTCCAAAAGACGATTCCCAATGGTACATTTTTGTTCGCAAAGGAATAGCAGAAAAAAGGGTGAATTCACAGGCTGCTTATATACAGTGTTTTTAGACTGTTTAGGTTTAGAAGCACCAAATGAAAATACTGAAGGCAAACATTTACCGAATTCTTCAATGATAATGAAAGTAATGCAAAAATGCAAGCGAGCTGGACAAGAATAACAATAATAATCCCTGGAGAGGGGGAGCAACTGGGACAAAATATAAACACAAACCTCCAAACACACCTGGGTGACTGGTGCGCGACTGAAAAATTCGCCTTGTCCCGGTATCGATCTCCTGGTTAGCTCGCAATAGAGAAAAGAAAAAAAAAACTCCTCGTTAGCTGAGTTGGTAGAGCGCTGCACTGGAAATGAAGAGGTCCCTGTTTCAATAGCAAAACTTAGCACACTTTTGCTGTTTTTTTTTTTGTTTTTTTTTTTTTTTTTGCAGTTGTGCATTAGTCACATAGCCGTGTTTGAAGATTTGTGCTTGGTCTTTGCCCCTCCTGTTCCCTTCCTCCAGGAATTATCATTTTTAGTCATTCGTCCATTCGCTTTTATTATAGAGCATCCGCTTCTACAACATTCCAGCTACATCAGATTCCTAACCGGAGGTTATTTACACAACTTCCCCGTCGGATGGTGAGGTCCCATCCTTTCAATTTATAACCGAAAAGTGTTGGAAGTCTGAATCTGAAGCGCCTGTGCTTCCTCCATGGGCACTCCCGCCAGAGCAGTCGCTATAAGAAGTGAGCATCACGTGCCCGAAGAGTCTAATTTGAAAGCTATAAATAGGCCAGCATTGTTAAATAAAGTGGGGATATAATGTTTAGAGTTCACCAAAGACATGACAAATTGTAACACCTCCTGCGGTGTCCGCAGTTTCGCGTTTAGATGGGCACTTTCAATTATGTTCTCACCGCTGTGCATGTACGGCGAAGTATGTCAAAGGGATATTGACATTGCTACTTTCTCCGCAAACATCGGTGTCACCTTGTATGGAAACCAATTACAGTATATTAGGTTTGCTAGTACGAGCTGCGTGAAGCTGCATTCAGTCTTGGTATAACATGTTGACTACTCTACCAGGGATGTACACATTATCACATTCAATACTTGAAACATAATCAAACAAGTTTAATTTATCTACACTGTGTAATGCAATACTTCCTATGTCTCACAGTTATTTTAACCTACCGGATTGTCCAGACAGCGTGACAAGGAGACATAAAAGGTTCCAGCCATCAACCAGATATTTAAGCTACACTAGGTGGTCATCATTCATGGGCTGCCTGGAGCTTCAAGCCGTGTTGGGCCAGCAATTTCTTCAGGCAATTCACCTCAAAGTGCACAAAACCTATTAACTTACGTACTCCACTATGTAATAGGAGTGGAACCAAGGAACCTTTACCTGCTCCTTGGAGAGGCAAGTTACTTGCAAGCAGTGCAAAAAAAATTACCAACCACTTTGTAATAAAATATTCAGCATTAGTATACTCAAATTTATGTAAGGCGTAACAGACGGCAGTTCTACTGGCTGGTTCTCTCGCCACTGCTACATTAAAGCCGTCTGTCAAAGCGCATGCCCTCTTAAAAAACTCATCAAGTGGCAGACAGGGCCAGTTCGACAGACTCGGACGCCTACAGACATCTCGGAATAGACAGTTCTCAATAGGGAGGAGGGAATTCAGTCTTTCGGAAATGGATCACGCCAAAAGCAAGATCCTTTGCACGATAGCGGTCCAAAACTTGGGACAAATTTCAACATGGGGCAGCGCTGTCGTAACTTGCAAAATAATTAGACGACTCATCAAACAATGTTGTGTACCTAGTTCAAGCTGAAACCCTGAGCAGGGACCATAGTGTTCACGAATGGTTTTCATGCAACATTTACTGTCTGACCATACTGTGCATCTAGATCATCTACACTGTTAGCAAGTCCCGTGTATTTGGCGAATATTTGGGGTGAAAAACACGCTATTTACACAAATTACCATACATTTACACGTTGAGTAACGGATAACTCGTTCACAAATCATGCGAGGTTGTAAAAAACATGTTTTGGTTCGGTCATACACGCACAACCGTGTAGCCGACCTCGAAAACACGCATCACCCCCGGCGACGACCGCAGCATTGCCGGCTATCGAAGCACCGGAATGCTTGGGGACACACTTGGAAAGGGTCGTTGAGACGAATGCCGCGGAAAGAGACATGTCTCGGAGACGGATATGCACCAAAAGCAATTGCGCCATGTCGCAGGACGTTGGCGAAACCCGCGCTTACCGTGCTCGCTGCCATTTTCTGGTCGATGGCAATGTGGCTTCTCTCATATCGCCCATGATTGTATTTGGTTTAGGGGTCTTGATAATAGTTTCTTACACACCACAAATAAAGTATGGGTCTAATTATTCGTTTTAAACAGTTAACGTGGATATAAAAAGCGTGTCCTCGATCTGAACACGTGACATCGCAGTTGGTTTTGCTTTGGCTTCAACCTTCAACTGCAAGCGATCTGGCCACGGCTCAAGCGCAACGCCGATGTACGCTGGAAGCTAGAGCCGGTTTGCTTTCGTTGTTTTTGTTTGGCCGGAGAAAATCTGGCATGAACGCATGGCGCCGATATTGTTTTGGTTTGACAGGACGCGAGAAGCTTCGCATAGAGCTTCGCAGTTTGCGAGCACATAGCGAAGACGTGACGGGAGAAGTGCCCCTGTGATGTTCCCGGAAGACGGTCAGTATCATTCGTAATCGTCGTGTGTGCTTTGAAAGCGGAGGGACTCGCAGGGTCCACGACTGCGCAACCACAAGCCAAGGTTCACGACAGCGCTGCGTTGACTTCGGCGATCTCGTTCTTTTTGGGGCAACACGGCGATGCGAGAAAGTGCCGAAACGTTCGTGGTGTGTGGTGCGGTGCCCACGCTAACACGGACCTCAAATTGGTTCTTGTGGAGTAGAGGTTCAACGGGTTCAGTCCCGTCGTCGTCAGCTGATCCGGTCCAGTTGGTCCGGGAGGACGCCGCGAGCGTTTTTAAAAGTAAATCTTCCTTCGTTCAGTTTCAAAATGTGGAAGATTCCCGATGCATACCGTGAGTAAAAAGCTCCGGGCGTTTTCAACAAAATTATATCGTTTTAATTGAACAATGGGCTTCAGATTGTTGTCCTAAATCTGCCGTTTTTATGCATCGTGTTGTTGGACTCCATTTGCACAGCGACGTGTTTGCACAGCGACGCACACCACTCGAGTAGATGATTCGGTCCTGCAAACGACCGGTTATACAGAATTTCAGGGAAACTTAAGGAACCACCGATATTTTTCTATAAATCTCGTGTGACTCGTGTAGTTTGTTGCGCTCATCATGCGGTGTGAATAAATTAGGGCAAGATTTCCTACCTGCCCACAGATGCATGAACTGAGACCATTTTTTACGTAGTGAACATAGTGCATTTTTTTACTTTGGGAAGAGGCGTTGGTGCATTTATTATGGTACAATCTTTGAGAGTTGAGAAGTTGGGAGAGCGAGCAAGCTTTCCCGACTTTGTCTCTTTTCTCTCTGGCACTGCCCCTAGTTTCAAGTTGAAGTTTCAGTAGACATACCTACTAGCAGGTACAAACTGCTCTAAAGCAGGTGAAAGACTGGTAAGTCAGGACGGTGCGGACTCCGTGTTTTGCAATATGCAAACGATTTTGTTGTGCCCGTCGTTTGCGTCTCCAGCAAAACGAATAAGATGATCTACAAAGGCACAATCACAAGCCAAGATTTACGATAACAGTGCGTTCGCTTCGGTGGTCCGTGTAGTTGTATTATACCCTGCTCTCTGCAACACCGTGTCATGACGGAGAGCCATGGAACGATCACGGTTTGTGCTGGGCTACCGGTTGACAGAAACCCGCATTGCCCGCATCGGCACCGAGTGCACTTGGGCTGTTGATGCTCAAGCCTTTCATCCGCGGTTTTTCGCCAGCTGATCCTGCTACTCGACGGTGAGGAAGCGGCGCGAGTGACCTCTGAAGTAAATGTAAATCCTCGTTCATCCAGTTATCCGGTGTCAAAGTGTGGAAGATGTCCAACGTGTAATGAGGGCGGGAACTACGAGCGGTTTGCCTTGCTTTTATAACCGAAACCAGAGCAGCGAGATAACTGCCTTGCGTACTCCAAAATGACGGAAACAATAAGTCTCAACAGGTCGAGCACGTCACCGCGGATGTAGGCGAGACAGTGCACACTGTTTAAACGCTTGCAGTATCCATGAGTGCTACCAGAAAAATTACAACAGAGAAGGGGCTCGCGATTCAGCATAATTCAGTGCCACGGGCCCGTGCATTTTCAATGTTCGGGGTAATGGCGGTATAAGAAAAAATAAAAAAAAAAACGCATCAGCGCCACATTAGTGATGACACGACATACGACAACAAACTGCATCAAAACGCCCCAAAAGTGAAGGCTTCTGCTCCCGTACGCGTACTATACTTCGTTTCACTTTATCTGCGAGCGAAGCCAAAGCTAGAAGCGCGAGACCAGCGCTTTTTGCATTTCTCCCCAGCTCGCGCGCTCGATCAAAGCCTGTACGCACGGAGCTTCCGTGCTCGCGCTTCCAGTTTTGCCTTCGCTCGCACATAAGGTGAAACGAAGTATACAACTAGCGGAAGTGAAGTGTTGGGCGGATGTCCTTCACAAATACTTATATAAAAATGCTTTGCACGAGGATAATTTCTATTGATTATTGAATACATAATGATAAGATCCTAATAATTTGTTTTTCTATCTGATTTAAGCTAGTCGGACTGCTCATAACACTGGTCGAGCATGAAAATAACAAAAATTTTTAACTTTTTCATGGCCGGTTTAAGATTTATTGTTAATACATCGTTGTTTTTCGCAACGGATTAAGTTTACAGATTTTGCCTCCATACTTTTTAAATGCAAGAAGTTCTTACATACGGCTGTCCATTGTGCCATGTTTTTCGTCTTCTTCTATTATTCTGTAACGGTCAGCGACCAAAGAGCTCACCCGGGCATGTCAAGCTTATATACGCCGCGGGAAGAAAAGGATGTTAGTAGGAAGTGTCGGGCGCAGTGTCGGTGTTGTGTTTGTGTATGCGTCGGTGCTGTGTCTTACGTGGTACTCGTGTAGTCTGTGATGTATGCAGGGTTGCTGTCTACTTGTGATAGTTCTCAGCGTAGTAACAAACTCCTGATTGTTTTTGTTTCACTGGCTGCAAGAAATCTCACTAGGTGACGCAAGTTACCGCCCTACTTCGAATAGTTTGCTCGAGCTGTTTATCCATATAAGTTCAGTATTCGTTTTTCTGTCTAGCGGTTCCGTGTTCCGTCGTAGCCGCCGACGCCACCGACCGCCGACGACGGTCGTACGTACACATCGCGACACTGTTAGCGCGAACACGACATCGGCGCATTTTCGCATTTTACTTCTAAATAGTATTTGCGAGCACGAAATTTTATCGCTTACATTATAGAACTAAATGAGCTCTTTCCGTAGCAATAATAATTTGGATGACATCCCTTGGTTTCAAAGAGAAAAACTGTAAAAACCGGCAATCGCTTGTTCGCGCTAACAGTGTCGCGCTCTGTACCTTTGCACGTAGCTACGTCCGCCGCTTGGAGACTGTGTCCTGTGTGCTTTCAATTCGGCTGAAAGGCGCGCGGCTCGCTGGGTTCGTCTCTCGCCTGTTTTCGGCTGCTGGCCGCCATGTTTCATAAAAAAAAAAAACACGCTGGACCGTGTTTCTCGGAAAGAAGACACGATGTAGCGTGTTAAGTTTACACGGCCCCTCGTGTGTAGGCGAATAACACACATGGCTGCGTGTAAAACGAACACGTTTCGACGTGTCCGCTGTGGGACAACGGTTTACACGTCTGGGCGTGTTATTTTTGCTAACAGTGTACCAGACATATATTCTCCTTGTTGCTGGCATGCTGCAAGCGTTGAAAACACGAAGAATAAAATGGATGTAGAGCACTGTGGAGGCCCTAATATTGGGGTATATCAAGCAAGCGTCCGCCGCGATTGTACGAGTTAGCGAGATTTCGCTGAAACGAACTGAGCCTAAAATGACCTGTTCCACAGCAGCTAATTGTCAGGATCTTCAGGGACCGCAAGTCAGAAGACACGGTAAGGCACCACCCCTAGCATGTAATAAACCCATTCGGACGCATGCCAGACGTGAAGGTAGACTCATTGTGTCTTAATACTGCCAGTTGGGCTTGTGAGTACTTATGCTTGGTGGTAAGTACGTCAGAAAACACAGAAACGCGTCGTCCTGTGTGCATCTTTCTTTGTCGGTGTTTTTGGCGTGTTTCCCACCATCATTTTTACGCAATGCTGTGCACAAGCCATAATCGCTCTCGGAGACGCATATGCCAAGCAAACATGGGTAGTATTACTACTATTATTAAGAGTACAGCAAAACAACGTAACAAATTGGAGAACTTAATTTGGATTTTTTCTCTGCCCACGACTAAATTACTTATAAACAAAGCACTAAAGACAGAGGAGAATTACACATACCGTGGTCGTAACCCTGGATTGCCGGTAACTCGTTTGCGGAATCGGCGGATAGCACAAGTGTGAACTCGAGTACACGGTCCACGGCGATCTGGATGTGTCATCAGGGCGTAGTACGCGCACTACCGATACGAACACAACGCTGGGTGCTTCGCCGGTTTTGCAAGAAATCACATATTGATGCGGTAAGAACACGACCCCAACACAGCTTTGTTTGCATAACGAGCACGGCACGCAGGACTCAAACGTTGCCGTCGCAGCCTCGCCGGCTTCGCCACTGCGCTCTCAACTATGCAGCAGCACAATTCATTTCAATGCTTCGTTTGCCAGCGGCAGATACTCGTAAATTATTCCTCATTCATGTCGCACACAGCTAGTAAACACAACCGAGCCTTGTTCCCGGTACAAAAAGGCGCCCATTACAAAAATGAGACAAAGTAAATCGGTTTCACGCCGAAAGAGACCATCGACGAAATCTTTCCCTTTTCTGTGATATGTCAATATTTTGTCAGTACCAATGGGGCCGCACGCCAGGTTTTCCCGCCTCCGCCCCCCTTTTTTTAGGGAACTTTTGTCATTGAAGCCTCTAAACAGTCAGACGCGATATTGTCACTTCCGTTTATTTTTAGGAGAAACGAAACAATTGTCGAACATTGCCCCGCCCCCCCCCCCCCCCCCCGGTGTCTGTTTCTGCTTTTTACATAGTTATTTTGCGGTTTTTAGGTTTGCCCGCACGCTCAGCCAACCAAGCAAACTGGACTGCCTTTGTTTCCGTCTGTCCGCTCAACCTGCGTTTTATTCCGTTTATTCAAAGTTATTCGTGTGAAGGAGAGGCAGCGGTTACGAATCCGGCAGCCCTTTTTTACCAATCGCGCTTCTCGGGGCAATGAGTACCGGCGAGGGTTCGTCACCCTAGCCTAAGCTTCTTCGATCTTCGAAACCTCTCACTTCTACAGGATGTTGTCTTCGGAGGACGCCGACAAAAACGTGAGTGATGACAACGATTTGACGCTCGGCGCGCTCGCAGATAACGCCACCAGCGACAAGAAACCAAACGCTAAGCGTGCAGTTTCAGTCCAGCAGGCATATCATATAGGGGGGTCTAGCAGAAATAAGAATAACCATAGCCATGCTTCTTCAGTTACAACGAGAGAAGATGACGCGCTTCAGCCCCTCTTCTTCTGGAATCCTGTCTCCAAAGACTACCTAGGACTCTCGCCCAAGGACTACTTACGACTCTCGCTTAGCCTTCCGGTTTTTTAGTTGGTACGCAGATAAGCCCATACAAAAATGGTCTATGATTGGCTATAGAAAATCCTTTGTATAGCCGGCTATAGCAAATTGGCCCAATTAGCTATAGCCGCTTCTATGGCTGTCTAAAGCTTTTCCTATGGTCTCCCCTATGGTCGTCTATAGCTTTTTCAATAGACATTTCGCCATCGAATTTTGTATGGTTTATTCTATGGGTCTCTTTAGAAAAGTTGCTATAGCCGCCTATGGCCTTTCTTTTGGTTCCTTTGGACGTCTATTGCTTCTTGTAAGGTCTGCTATAGAGATCTCTATGGCTTACTTTATGGATCTTTTTAGACACCGTGCTATAGCTGCCTATGGCTTTTCCTATGGTTCCTTTAGAGGCCTATAGCTACTTGTATGGTGTGTTATAGAGATCTCTATGGCTTACTCTATGGATCTTTTTGGACACCGTGCTATAGCTGATTATGGCCTTTCTTATGGTTTCTTTAGCCGCCTATTGCTCTTTGTATAGTCCGCTATAGCTCATTCTGTAGCTCGTCCTATGGTTCTCTATACCCATCGGGCTATAGCTGTCTACGGCATTTCCTATGGTTCCTTTAGCCGCCTATAGCTTCTTGTATGGTCTGCTATAGAGATCTCTATGGCTCACTCTGTGGATCTTTTTAGACACCGTGCTATAGCTGCCTATGGCTTTTCCTATGGTTTCTTTAGCCGCCTATTGATCTTTGTATAGTCCGCTATAGCTCATTCTATAGTTCGTCCTATGGTTCTCTATACCAATCGTGCTATAGCTGCCTATGGCATTTCCTATGGTTCCTTTAGCCGCCTATAGCTTCTTGTATGGTCTGCTATAGAGATCTCTATGGCTTACTCTATGGAGCTTTTTAGACACCATGCTATAGCAGCCTATGGCTTTTCCTGTGGTTTCTTTAGCCACCTATTGCTCTTTGTATGGTCCGCTATAGCTCATTCTATAGTTCGTCCTATGGTTCTCTATACCCATCCTGCTACAGGTGCCTGTGGCATTTCCTATGGCTCCTTTAGCAGCCCGTAGCTTCTTGTATAGTCTGCTACAGATATCTCTATGGCTCACTCTATGGATCTTTTTAGACACCGTGCTATAGCAGCCTATGGATTTTTCTATGGTTTCTTTAGCGCCTATTGCTCTCTGTGTGGTTTGCTATAGCTTCTTATAGAGCTCGTCTTATGGGTCTCTTTACCATCGCGCTATAGCTGCCTGTTTTTCTTTTTACCGCAGTCGCATGAAATGTGAAACAAGTTATTTGTTGTCACTGTACATCTTTAAACAAAAAACCTTGTATGACATGTTGAACTTCATAACCCCATTTAAAACATAGAGCTAACATTTCAACAAAAAACAACAAAAAGCAAATGCACTCACCGAGGTGTTTGCAAAAGCACAGGTAAACAGACAAAATGAATTGTTTTCAAATCTCCTAGAAGTTTATTACACACAGCCCATCCTGTAGACAAGCACAAACAAAGCAATCTGTAATATGTAAAGAGGTACGTATTACTAAGCTGTTGTACAACTGAGAATATTGCAAAGCAAACAAGAACCGAAGGCAATTCCTGGGTAGTGTCTAGTCTCCCGGCAGCCGGCCGAATTCCCCCCCCCCCCCCGCCCCCCCCCCCCCCGAAATTCTACTGCCAGTCGCAACTCATTGTCGCTGCCATCAGTTCATCGAACGACATTTCATCGACAGATCGTTTCATCAACACGTGATGTTTATAAACACCTCAAAATGTCTTTTTTTTTCTGGTAATGAGTTGCTGCAGACACGCCAAGAAGTGGCGTGAACGGGTGGGCTGAATCGGTGAGCACGCGCCTCAGGAAAACAGGCGCGACAAAATGTCCCTGCAGCGTGCGATTCGCATAACGAGTGTCGACTAAACGTGTGTCGAGGAAACGTGTATCCACGAAAAGGTGTCCATGAAACGTGGTTTCACAAAACGCAGGGAGAATAAGAAAGTCAGTATTCTAACTGCAATTTTCACATGATTTCAGACAGCTAAAGGCAGGTGAATGCGGTAGAATTTCGCGGAAATTATATTCTGCCAGCTGTCAGAAGATAGGCACTGCCAGGAGATAGATACTACAGAACGGTCAATTGTCGGCGAGTAGGTTGCAGCGCACTTACGTTGAAAATACCGAACTTGAAAGATGTAATCAGTGATTGTCGACACGGGCACAGCAGGAAAACCACTCAAACACAAAACCGAGAAGGAAGGGGTCCGTGAAGATTCACCACAATGTAGCACAAGCTTTCATTTGCCGAACCGAATACGGAACGTATCACAAGAATGTCTTGGGCTTCTTTGAAGAAATCGCTTGTTGCCGACATACGGGTAGGACTTTTCGACCGAGATACCCTTTACCACAGAAGCGAAATTCACCGCAGCCCCCGCGGGCCGCACGGCAAAATCCTACGACGGTTCCGAGATAAAACTTCACGAGAAATTTACGAGGCCTTCACCATCAAGGAAAAGGAAGACGCTTGTGTGAGTGCACCATCCGTGGAATTAACTGACAAAGAATTATTATACCTTCGGTGGCCAACTTGAGATTGATTCAACGGGAATTTCTAGTATTTTCAACTTCTTCTTCCTTTAAGCTATAGTATTTTTCTTAATTTCAGTATATTCCCGGAATTAATTTAGTAACGCTGTTTCCTTTTTTTTCTTTTCTTCTCTTTCCTTTTGTTCATACCTTTCAATTTTCTCCTTTCTCCTTTTATTATAGATCTTTTTCTTTCCTTTTTTCGGAGTATTTATATGCTGCTTCCTTCTCTTCTTTTCTATTAAAACGCCAGTTGTGAGTTAGCGCTTGTCCTTGTCTACGTGTGCTGTCCCTTGTCCTTTGTCTAATTTTTGCGCTATTTAATTTTTATATCATGCATATCCAACTAGCCCACCTCAATATATAGTACAAACTGTTTGTAGATTTTCTTGTCACTAGACATGTAAATATCGTAACTTTTTTTTCCAGTGGTATGCCTGAACTTTCTCAGGAAGCACGAAAGTCCAGTTTTCTGGAAAGTCAAAATGAAAGACAATGCTCCCGCGTTGCATGCGCTGTATTTCATCGTATAGGTCGCTTTATCTTGCGTTTGTCGGATATGGTTGTGAAATATCAAACTATCCACCGTTACTTGAACGACTTTTAGAAAGTCTCAGGATAAAATGTTTTTTTCACAGGGTCGCCCGACTCCCATGTTGTAAGCACAATCTTTTCATCCTCTGGGATATAAAGTTCCTCGAGTGTAAGAGACGGGCCTTTTGGGCAGTGATCACAGTCTCCTTGAAGACACAGACTTGTTAGTGGGTCGCACAGAAATGCTGAGTTCATTTCACCAGTGTTGACTGTTGAGCCTGCAACGTTCTCTACAGCGGCCATACAAAGGTAATAATTGGCGCAGCACACACAAACGCACACTTCCTGGTGAAAAACATATTTGACCCATCTAGGGCGCAAAGAATAAAATTTCGTTAGTCCAACGCCGGAATCAGAATTCGTGTCTTTGTATACACGAAAGGCCTCTCGGATAGAGCGTGCCAGGAAGCGCTTCAGCACGAACGTTTTCTCCCCGTCGATCATGACAGAGATCACGTCCTTCTGGTTGGGGCCTTGGCGCGAATATTGTAGCTCGCCTTTCGTGAAGTACGGCAGCAGACACGTTCCCAGGGAAGTGGCGCAAAGAATTTTATTCTTTGCGCCCTAGATGGGTCAAATATGTTTTTCACCAGGAAGTGTGCGTTTGTGTGTGCTGCGCCAATTATTACCCAGGTGAGCCCTGGGCAGCAGACACGTTCCCAGGGCTCACCATGCACCTCGTGTATGGATCCGGCTCATTACACACGACATGCTTTTCCTTACCTAAAACGTAAACACTGTCGCCATGTTAACCTTTCCTTGGTTAACATGGCAACAGTGTTTACGTTCTATTGTTTTTAGGCGGGGTTCAAGTATTTGGGGATTCTGCTGTCTGTCGGTGTGCCCCTTTGTGCCTGATATTATCGCCCGTAACGCCAGCGAGTGGGATGGCGACAGGCATAACTGCTCAGTAAACAGGCATCTGCGGCCATATTTTGCTTGTTAAAGCGAGCCCCCTCATCTATGACAGCGAGTGGGGAAATGCGAAAGAAAAATTGTATCGGCCGTTTCGCCAGAACTTGCGACGAGTGTTGTCTGCTACTTCCGTCAATTATTGCGCCATAATTGTGATCTTCGCGAGGAAATGATTGTTGTTAGTCAAAGAACACTTTCACGGAGAAAGGGAATGCTTGAATATGTTTTTATTGTATAGTAAGTCAAGGATATATATATAAGATGTAGATAGAGGGAAGAGAGAGGGGCACATAGTGTCGTAGAAAAATAAAGTAAACAAAGTTCCCAGTGGCCGATGTTCGTAATTCGTAATATTCGTAATATGATCGTAATATGTTAGCTCTTCGTACACAGTAGTTTCTCCTCACGTTTACTGCGTCAACGATTACTATAGTTATTAATAACCTCATCTGAATAAAAATATATAAAACGTTTTGTTAGTTTCCTGAAACGGAAACTCAGAGTCTCTTCTCGTATAAGGCACTGCTATGTGTAGGCTTCGAAAAAGGACCCTACTTTAGGGAGTTGTGTCTTCTTTCTCAATCAAATAATGCAGTGTGTTTTAATAGAAGTGAATGCCAAAATAGACTATGACATTGTACCCAAATTTAAAAAAAAAATTGATGGTGATGTTTTTTTATTCGCATCGGAATTTTTCGTTGTTTTATTTTTTCCCCGTGTTTGCCTAAATATATCCTGACTCTCGTTTCACTCAGATACCTTATATTTTTTATAAATGATAGCCATATATAAGTATAATACTATCTGAAAAGTATATGATAATGACTAAATTATTTCATGAGATACAGGCCTCCAAAATTTGTCATTTATCGTTCGAGCAGGAGTGTTTGGCAATTTTTAGAAAACGAAATATAATGGAAGTAAATATAGTTGTACCCATAGTTTGTTTCTAAAAAGTATTAGAATTCTCCTAATTTTCTCGTGTTAGTTATTCACTTTCAAACCTGCCCCCTCCACCAGTGCGCGTTAATGCAACTGTTCACCTCTTCATGCCTTACGATTTTTCCAGTCCCCAATTTTTTTTTTTTTCTGGACAAAACTAAGTTTCGATTCGGTTATGCCAGACACTAAACAATAAAATATAAAAACATCAGTTGATTTAAGAATGTCGACCAGCCACCCTCTGGTCGATCTTATTTGAAATCACCCCCCAGTAGCAAGACCACAGTGCCTAGAATTAAGGATGCCTCGAACGTTTTTCGAAACGAAGTTTCGATGATCGTATCAAGCTGTTCGAAAGGTTCGAATTTTTTTTTTTTAATTTTCGATCTTTCTATTTTGTAAATAAAATTCGACGGAAGTCAAATTTTCGAACTTGTTAAAATAAGAAGTTCAATGCTTTTCGAAATTTCGAACTTCGCACGTTCAGAAATGCAATGTTTTTCGAACCTTCGAACTTATTACGCTAACAATTCGATCCTTTTCGAACTTTCGAACTTATTTATCTAGAGAATTCGAAAATTGCCAAACATTCGAACAGTTCAAAAGTTCGACGAACTTCGTACTTTTAGGGTAAAAGTTCGAAGTTCGTCAAACTTCGAAAGACCTGGCGGACGGTCTCATTTGAATTCAAGCAGTGAGGTATATTCGTAATTTTTTTCTCGAATTTTTACATGGGGTGTTGCGTTCCTTGCTAAAGAAACTGACGTTTATTTCAATGTTCTGGCATGCTTAGTTTTAAAGAAATAAATTCCCGAGGGAGCGAGGAAGGACGACGGGCTTTTGACGATTGTCGTTTGTGCCATATTTGAAGCGCGCTATAGCCGAAGGTGTTTATGTAGAGGTGTTAAACGTTTTTAAAAGTGATCTATGTGTAGCCTAGGTAAGTGTCGTCTTAAGATATGATTATTGTTATTCAAGATGAGTTTCGAAGAAATGTCCAAACATGTATCTACGGGCAATTATGCCCTAAACTTGTTAATTTTTTTCGTCTAAATTGTTTGAGGTATCGCATTTAAATTAACACCAGAGACAGTACATATAATTGCCATCTGCAGAATACCAAAGCATGTATTTATTGTTTTTTTCACGTTGAGGAATAATTAACTTATGGGGTAAAATTTCTAATATTGTTCAAATTCAGCACGTCATTAACATTTTTAATTTTTATTTTTTTTCGCTTTACGTTTTGGGACGTGTTTCCTTTAGCCTGTACACATTTTGGTAGGAGAAACAAGTTTCGAAGTTCTGAGCCTCTGAATATGCAAGAATACGACACTTCCGGCAAGTTCTTGATAGTTTTGTTTCTCCAGCTTTTTATCCCTGCATTTATTGTTATGTTTATTTATTTATTTTATTTTCTTCCTTTATTAATGGCACAATTATTTAGGTCGAAAAGACATAGCTTTAAACTTCCGAACCACTAAGCATGTGACACATAGTGCCTTCTGACAACGAGTTTCCGACAATGACCATCTAGGCGATCTTTTATGCAGTGAAGAGCGACAGTAGGGGTGAAGTTCCGAATCTGGCCCGTGACCCGCCTTCAAAAAGGGGACCCTCCTTAATGAGGGGGAGAGGGAGGGAGTCTCACGCTGATTGCAGAGATAACGTGGGAAGCTTTTGGTGGGTGGGGTGGTCCTCTCCTTATGCTAAGAAGGCTCCGGTCATTATGGTAGAGAGGAAGGGGGAATGGACCGGTCTCGGGAATGTGTAGAAGGGTCGGAGGGGATACTTGGGGGTGGGGGGGAAGGGAGCTCGTCCAGAGCTGTTAGCGGCCGAAAAGTACACTTCAAGGCGTCTTGGCTTGACTACGCCAAATGGTTTAGCTCGGCTAGGAGAAAAATACATCGGCTAGAGTGACGGCGTAGAGCCGCGAAGGCGGCGGATGGCGCTTTCGACTTCTTCATGTCGGATCGGATCTTGTTGGCTATTCGAAAGTGACGGCGCTGTCGGCGCTGTTCCTGGCATTTATAATGAGCTCACATTTTGAATTTCTGAAGCAGCAACAAAGGCATGACGAAAACGTCCTTCTGGCACAGTTGTAACTTTAATGGTATACTTTCTAAAATATGGACAATTTAGCTGGCAAGATCTTGTGCAATAATGGAGACAGGTCGCTCGCCAAGGGAAGGGCGCCCGTGCGCAAGCGGTTATATATATACAGTTATCCGAATAGCCAGCAGAAGAAGGTGGTATGTGCGTTGGGCTACGTTCCGATTCCGCGGTTGTTTCTTCTAGCCGGAAGCGTAAGAGACGTGCCAAAAACGGTTTATATTTTTCAAGACTATGCTTTTGTCAGTCTTTCACTGTCTATTACTGCGATAATGCTCTTTCGCAACACCACTTGTGCAAGACGTAAGTATGCAAAGTTCGATAAGCGGGAGTTTGGGGCAATCCAGATGAATGTATGAGCGGCGCTGTTCCCTTTACGCGACGGACGATGTTGGGCAACTTTGTCCATGGAGGCGAGCGAAACATGTTAACAGGGGCCTGTCACTTGTGCCCAAGCCTTGCTTTCAGAGGATGCAATTGGACCTGTTTTTACTGTTCTAGCAACAAAGTGCGGTGTTCCTTCATGCGCTGATTACGTGAAAGGACCCCGGAAGCATTGCGCCGTACGTTAAAATACTGCATCGAGCTAGGTATAAACGATAAATATTCCCTGGAGAAGACCAAAATGCTATTGTAATTTCACCCATTGGATAGCCACTTATCAAACAGATGTATACAATCCCTCCGTCGGTCGATGAGCTTAGCAAGCAATTCATGTGTATATAAGCATACGACAACGCACGCATTGTGCGTGTGCGGTTGTGGTGTAGGGGCTATGGTGTCTAATCCTCACTTTGCGGGCGCGGGTTCGATTCCCCTCAAGCGATGTATGTTGTTTTGCAATATCTTGTGTTCCAGCTCAAGAAACAATAACTCGTCTGTCTGTGCCTCCAAGTCTGCGCAAAAATAGCGTTGTACCATTTTGCCGCAATTTCAATTTTAGGCCGCATGTTCTCAAATGCCGCGTAGGCCGCATAAACCCGATCAGCGTGAGAAAGGGCCGCTTGAATCTGGGCCTCATGACAACGGACCGCTTAAGTTGAGACACCCAAACCAACTGCTTGCAGGCGGCGAAATTTCGACCCGCTTTCCTGCCTATATGCGTGCATTTTAGCCAGGATTTAACTAAGAGTGTACTTGGAGATATTTGTACTTCCAAGGAATATGCACCAGATGGGTTTTCGCGGGTAATTTTTCACAACTGTAACGAAGGAATTGCACGCTATTTAAATGTTATTTTTACCATATCATTAGAAACTGCTGCAGTTCCGAGTGACTGAAAAAGGGCGAATGGAACTCCGATTTTTAGGTCTTAATACCGAAATCTAGTCGAAAATTACCGTTCGGTGTCGTTAACCTGTATTGCTTGTATCTTCTCCGAACGTATACAGCTCAATGTTCTGTTTTCTGGAATCTTGCGATGTATTGCTGCTTCCCAGCATGGCTTCAGTCGAGGCTATTCGTGCGTTCCCCAGCTAGCGGAATTTAACCATTTTATTTCGAATGCTATAGACAGCAGAAAACCTGTAGATTGTGTTTTTTTCTTCTGTACAGCTTTTAATACCGAGCCGAATTTGATTTATTTGAAGAAGCTGCTGTAACAGGGCATTAACGGTAAGGTGACCAAGTCGATAGCTGAGTACCTGTCCGGTCGAGAACAAAGCGTCGTTCTGAATGGTCAAAAATCCGTGCCATGCAGTACTCGTTACTTTCGGCGTTCTGCAGGTAAGTGTACTGGGGCCGTAGTACTTTTTTTAATATTTAATAATAAACTTTGTGCCGTTGTACAGTCACATTTTAAGTTATTTGGAGATGATTTTGTAATGTACCGAATCCTTGAAAATAACATGGAAGATAGTATATTTAAAAGCTATTCAAAATTCCTGATTACTGGCATGATTATAGGAAAATGACCTTAAATAAAAAAAAAGTGGAAATACATGTTTCTCTCAATGCGTTGATTCTGCAAATATGTATGAACTGAACAAATGCATACTTGAATGCGCAGAAAAATGAGTATACCGGAGTTTATTTTCCATCCAATTTAAAATGGAACTATCACGGAGATAATGCTATAGCAAGAACTAGTTAAATGTATTTTATACGAAAAACCTTTCAAAATACACCCCCGCAAAGTGAAACAAGCACTGCATTTTACTTTTGAGACAAATTTTAGAATACGCTTTGTTATTTGGGAGCCCCCTCAAAGCTCCCTCGCAGATAACTCAGATCGAATTCAAAATCAAGCCCTAAGATTTGTGATAAGCGACTACAGCACCTATGCAAGTTGCACTGAAATAAAACAAAGATTAGGTTGGAACCTTTTTTGTTACCATACACTGTTTTTCCTTTTTCTTTTCCTTTTAGTGAAAACTATTTGTGATTGGAATGTATTAGCGGATGTTTCTGTTGCCGATGCTGATCGTTTTTATGATATATTGCAGAGATTCCTTGTAGAGTAAAGCATGTTTTCTTGTATATATGTTTGTGTAATTTTGAAGTTTTCTTTAATGTACCCCCTAATAATGCTTAACGGTGCAGCAGCTATCTCTGTAAATAAATAGATAAATAAATAAGTAAAATACAAGCTAGAGAATTTTGTTCGGTCCCGTCGATTTCTTTTAAGATAATGACCGATTGATCATTAAAACCTCGTCAATGCAAAGCACGGGAATGACTAAGTAATCGTGTGTCCTTTGTAACGGAGTTTGTAATCTTGAGGGCTACTTGCTGATCAATTATAAATTAAAAATAAAACTTTGAGAATAGAGAAACGTCGCTTGCATTGCTGATATGTTCAGAAAGACACGAACGTTTTGTTCTATGTGTGGATTAAGCAGAAAATATTTTGTGTATCTCCAAAACACCTTGATTCTTCGCATAAAGATAACAAGTGAAGCATCCTTTGTTTATGTCTCAACACCTTTTACTTTTTTTGACACTTTTTTACGTTGATATGTGCATTGATGGTCTACGATTTTTGCCGATTTTAGACCTGTCGTGTGTATTCCTATCTTTGAATTCTGGGGGTCTGAGGCTTTTGAGAGGCTAAGGAACACACTGCGTCTTCTGCGTCTCCCAACTTAATGCGAAGAGTTAAGGTAAGCTGCACTATTCCTGCATTAAATTAAAATTTGACGTGAAGTCAAATAATCTGCTCATGTGATCCCGGCGCAACGGAAAGATACACGACAGGCTCATGTTACCCTTTCGTGATGACGTCGCGTGTAACGTTTAATGCGACACAATTACGCAGACCTGGTAAATCACGTAATACCGTTCGTGGTCAATTCATCACGTAACCATAGCTTACGTAATCAAGTGACCCACTGTGCCTACCTGGTCACGTGCCATCCCGTGGCATCTCCTGACATTGGGGTGACCAATTTTATTCGACATCACCAGTACATAACAGCTGCAAGGACAGTCGTTAAAGTGGTCTGTTGACACAGGGGTAACCTATCATACAAAGGAACGAGATGCAAAGTTACTTTGTTTCCACGGTGAGGGAGAAAGTGTTCTAAATTTCATAGGGCTAGCCTCGGGGATTTTGAGCCCATGGCTTGCAGCCTCAATGACATCACTGTACCACGTGACATCGTGACGCCACTGTGCCAAGTGGCATCAGTTTCACGTGATACTGTAATGTCACGTGACGTGATGATTTCAAGTGACACTGTTACGTCACATGACCGTGACGACACGTGACACTGCGACGACGCGTGATGTTATGACGTCACTGACACCAAGACGTGATGTGTCATCAAGTGTAATGGGACACTGTGACGGCTTTTCAATATATTCGAGAAAAATTATCACAATACGCGCTTTAGCGGCCTCCTTACTGTACAAGCAAAAGGAAGAACGCTAAAAGGTTCTATAAATGCTATGCATTCAAAGCGCCTTTGAAAAATGGAAGAGAGACAGCTTTGTTTCGGAGACACCTGATGGGCATCGACGAAGATTGACCGCGTTGTCAAGTTCCCGGAAATACTTCTCGTGACCCTTTCGACCTTGAACCAGCCCTAAAACGCATCCTGCGTTAAAGCATCATGGTTTCTGATTCCGCTTGAGGCTTAATTCAATGTTTTAGAGCGCAGCTTTTAGGCGCCCATTTCCGGCTTGAGCCCTGCGGGCTCAAGCCGGAAATGGTCCCAGGTCACGTGACCCCTCCCCCCCCCCCCATGAGGTCACATGACCTCCCCCCGAGGTCACGTGACCCCCAGGTCACGTGGTCCCCAGGTCACGTGACACCCCCTCCCGAGGTCACGTGACCCCCCCCCCCCCCACCCCGAGGTCATGTGACCCCCCACGCCTTCCCCTCCTCCTCAAGAGCTGCGCTCAAATTCGGCGTTACAGGCAATTGTAAACGGCTTTCATTTTTAATGCCTATGTTTGTGGTCCCGACGGTATGAGCGTTTTATCGAAAACAGCGTTCAATTTAAATTTTCATACCACCAACGTATATCTGTATTCAGTAACGCCTCTGATAGCGTACTTTTTTTCCTCACTCAATGTTTCAGTTCCTATGACACTGGAAGAGAGAAACATAGCTTTAAAGCGGAATATACTTTTAAAACACGCGAAATAAATGTATTACACTATTGATGAAACGATAATTGTGAATTCCCGTCTTCGAACATTTTGCGAAGTGTAATTTTTGTTTCTAAAATACGTCTCTAGCCGCAGACATCCTGTACTAAGGTGATCAAATATATTATAAGTTCACTCAAATAGCACGAGCGAGGTGTCAATTAGATTGATAAAAGAAATAGTTCCTTGGAGTATACACTCATTATTTGTAACGTAAATATCTAACAAGTTGGCCTTGTAGTTGAAAAACACTTTTTTTTTAAATACTTATTACTAGTTTACGAGTTGTCACAGATTATTGGCTTTTATGCACACCTTATTACTCTCAGACCTTACGATACCAGGTTCCAATTCACTCGATTTTCGCTTCAAATTGCCGGTAAAAAAATCACGATACTTACAGAAGTTTTGAAAACGTGCTGAATAAACGAACTGGCTACGGACTAGTCACATTCTGAAAGAAAATAGTAATTTCCCAAGCAAATATTACCGTCTTTTAGCTTTGATTTCCGCCCATCCTGCTTTGTGGCAAGTTTCCGTACCAGGTCTGCAAAACGATTATGCGTCCAATTCACATAAGCACAAGCACCTCCGGAAAATTACCTATAATTTATTTCATTTTTGCCCCGCTTTAGATTACCTAATTGGACGGAAAATAATCGGCACTAAAATTATCCTCCCGCGTCCTTGCTTGTTTGTTTGTTTTTTTTAATAGGGCAAATTTCATAAATAAAAGGGAGGTAGTTTTCTATTAATGTGACAGCCTTTTCACGTATGCTACGGACATTTTGGTAATACAAAGACAGTTTGTGCCCACTATCCATCGCGGCTGTGGTGATGTTAATTGATATTATTCAAGAACGCGCTTTAACGGAAAGTACAACGGCCGTAAGAGGCAGCCCTCAGCCCACAGTTTTGTGTCGCTGATGACGTACAGCCTGTCATCATCTGCCGCAATGTGAAAATATTACTTTGAGTAAAACTTACTTATTTTCTTGATGCACGAGCCTCAGTAACCTGGTCACATGTATTGAATACTTGAAGTTTACAAATATCATCACATTCCTATTCAAGGCTTTGAATGCCGGAAGTTCACACTTTTTTTTAGAAAATGTACTCGGTGAAAACTAGTCACGAGCAGAATCTTTAATGGGCGGAGAATGCTTCAAAGGGTCGACGACTTATATTTCTTGACTCTCATGGTGACGTCACTTGAACGGTTTCCCTCTTGTCGTGGGACGCAGTAGCTGTGAGGTACACAGCTGCTTACGTACTATTTGCTGGCGAAGCAGCTTGCTGGATAGCGCAAGTCGACATTCCCTCCCTTGAGAATCCTTGTACAACCTCGTAGGACGAAGCTTACTGCAGTAAAGTGGAGAATCGAGCTAGTGAGTTAAAAGTATAAAAGCGCCTAAAACAAGGTAAGCAAAAATGTTCATGGGACATACGAAATTTGCGACAAAGAAGTAAATTTTATAAACAAGGCGCCTATCGATCGATATAAAAAAAAAGAAAGTTCGGTTATATCACACAAACTTTGTAGTGCACCAACATGATATGATGCTGACTGACAGGCCGACGGTGCCTAACATTAACATTTCCTGGGTAAGGGGAACAAGGGGGACAAAGAACAAACACTAATCTCCAAACACGGCTATAGGTGACTGGTGCGCGACTGAAAAGTCGCGCACCAGTCACCTAGCCGTGTTTGGAGATATGGGTGTGTCCTTTGTCCCCCTGTTCCCCTTCTCCAGAGACTATCATCGTCATTCTTTTCCACCTCGCTGCACCTTTCCATTAATTGCATTATCATCATAACCCGACCTTTGATATACGCATTATTTCCTAATAAAAAACAATGGCAAGTGTGCCTTGAACTGTCTTACTTCGTATTTGTCCTTGCACTTTTAGAACTTTTATCATTTTTGACGCTTACTATTTTGATCGGGTCATAAAAACGAATTTTGAATAGCAACGCGCGGACTGGATTTCCAGCGTTCACTGTTGGCTAGCATTTGTCACGTATCGCAGAAGTCACTTCTCATTGACGTAATACCACTGCTGTTCCCAAATAAAAATGGCCTATGGTCATTTATAAAAAATCGTGCTGGCCTCGTGTGTAATCTTTTATGGTCCGCCCTGAAAACCAAGAATAGTAGCCATCGCCAGCCATGGACAATTTTAAGCCTCTGAAGATTGAAATTCGCAACCATTAAAATTTCCATAGCCAGCTACAAAAAATGTACGTTTGTCTAGAAACAGACCTGCAACAATTAAGAATTTTAGCCGGCTGTAGCGCAGCTCATGACACGGAAGATTTAGACTGGTGATCTTTCCATTTAGTTTAGGCCGTTATTGAAAACTGGAGATATCTCTAGCTATAGGACCATGACCCTTCAATGTCCTTACGCGACTATAAAAAACCGTATGCAATGGGAGTTCGCTAAAAACAAGAACCGTGTTTTTGGACCGGGTAAATAAACTATGAATCCCAGAAAACTGTAAGGAGTGCCTGTGCGAACCGTCTTTTTATGTAACCACAATTTCGGGAAGGCACAAGGAAAAAGTGACAGGGGAGGTGCTTGAGGAATTCTACATCCACAGTGGTGGAGGAAACTGCATTAGCGCAGTGTGAGTGGCGTTGCCTAGTGATGAGTGGAAATTCCTGAAACTGACAATGAAGGTCCAGCGCCTGCCGTAATGAGTAGATATCATGGGCAAAAAGAAGGTGGGCGTGTGAACGCGTCGAGCAATGTGTGTTTTCTGTCTCTTTGTCTATCAGTAAAACTACATAGTTGCTAGTCAGTGTTCTGTTTTGTCCGGTTTGTTGGTTCCTTTAGTACCTTCTTTCGCTGTTTTATTTCGTTATGGTTGACCACTATCAACTAGCCCAGCTCTCAACCTTATTGCAGAAAGCTCCAACTCCTTAATAATGTGACGCTAGCGGTTGGGATCGGAGCCGAACGTTTAACAACATGACGTTTCCTGGATCAAAAGATAATTGAGGAAAAACAATTTCTCTGCGCGGATGTCCACCTAAGCCTGGTATCATCAAAGCAGAACTCCGCATTGTGGACGCTTGTGGGATTTATATCAGTGTAAAACAATTGTCGGCAAGAAAGAGGATACTGTAAACGACTTAATTTTTGCGAAGCCCTAATTTTCTCGAATTTCACGAATCGCCTACAATTCGCGAAAAATAGGTCCCGCAAATAATTCCGGTAAATTGTAAACACATTGGAATCTATATGGAGATCCCAGGATGTAGCGAAACTTAAAACCCGCGAATTATTTCAAAACTTTAACTTTAACCTAAATCGCGAAATATTGAGCACGTGAAAAAAAAAGTATTTTACAGTATTGATTTTATTCTTGCTGACAACTTTTTTTTTTGTGAAACAGACGCTACCGGCTCCCACAGTGTTATTTTCAGTTTTGACGATATTAGGCTTAGTTCGACGTTGGCACGTTGAAATATTTTGTTATTCTCAAATATATCTTGATCCCGGTAACGTCATGATCTCAATTTTCGCGTTCTATCCAAACCTTTAGCATCACATTCATACGGAATTTGAGCATTCTGTGGTGCATTGTTTATTTACCTGGGGCTTTAAAACACAGTTCTCCTTCTAGTAATCTCAGTGCATATCTAGCTATACAACCATTACTATTCAATTTTCTTTAGCTGGTTATTAAAACCTATGTAGACCAAGCTAAAAGTTCAGCACCACCTTTAAACTTTCCATAGCTGGCTATAGATTAGTTTTGTACAAGTACTAGATATTGACGACCACTATAGGTTATCTTCAGCCAGCTTGAAAATATTTTGTTTCCGAAGCTACAGATTTTTAACAGCTAGAATTGTTTCAGTTGCCTATAAAATGTTCAAATGTCTCGCCCTATTGTTCTTTAGGCCTAGCATTAAAATGTTAAATATTTCATTCATATAATCTTATTCATTCCATCCGTTTATTACAAAATACTTTGGCAATTATTTCACAAGATCTAAATTTTCATTAATGACCGTAGAAAATAATACGCCAATGATGTTGCCTTGATAATCGATGGAGTATCTCAGTCATACTTATTTGATTTATTGTCATTCAAAACTGTTTCATGAGAGATATGTTGTTTACGACCAGAAATTATCCGTTTTCTGTGTGAAGTTAATTCTATTCATTAGAATTCACAAGCTTTAAACCTCACAAGGCATGCACTATCTATGAACAATGTGATACAGAAATATTATACTTTTAAAGCACCGGGGAGTGACCGAATGGCAATATCATTTTTTAATAAACCTAACCAAGACAAGATCGCTTCAGGCTGTACAAGAAAACCCTGGCACAATTATCATATTTTATTTGTATGATGTCGGTACGTAAATTCAAGCATGTTATATAGCTGGATAAAGCTACCGCATTAAAAATTTAATCGGGATGCAGATGCTTACTACAGTGCAGCAACCGATTTAAATGTAAGGAAAGTATAATCTAGTGTTAACAAGGAACTCAAATCGAACCTTAAAAAAATCATCCTGACGTTCTGGAACCTACTTGATTTCTGCTTTAAAGGGTAGCTCAGGAAAAATTTGTATAGTCCCTGATATAACTTAAAATTGCTTCAGATCATTAAAAGACAAAACTAAATATAACCCACATTACAAGATAAAAAAAATTTGCTAAAGAATTGCATTTCGTTTTATTTTCTCTCAGAAGTTCTAGTGAAAAAGCTTAAAACGTTACGTTAAATCTTGTAATATAGGAAAAGTGTAGCTTGTGCCCAAAGGGTTACAAGAAGTTTGATGGTGTGAAATGAATGCTAAAAACAAATCACGCCAGCAAAACAAAAAAAAAAACGCGCAGAATATTATATTTTCTAGTCTGCCTGCTCGACTTGCAAGTGAGATAACATGTGTTGTAAACGCACTGGAGTCCTGTTTTTAATCCCACAAAATTATACACGAAGGTTTTCTTGTTTGTTTGTTTGTTTGTTTTTGTTTTTTTTTTTTCTTTTTGGGTATTAGTTTCAGCGTCACACTCGCTCGTATTCTAGAATTCGTTGCGAGGGTTCACGATCTCACAGCGCATGGCGAGGGCATTGACCTCGAGGTGGAACATCCGCGTGTTGTCTTTTATTTGCTTAATCTTTCCGAAAAGGTCTTTGTTTTGCCGATAAAGAGGCGGGGCTCTCTGCGCCGGACATCATTTACATAACGCCTTGTGCTTCCTTCTTCGGGACGCAATTCTTCCTTTGTGGCATTAATTGTCTTTGTCTGGACACTGGCTCATGAGACTCTTTAAGTTCTTTTTTTTTTTTTTTGGCGAGTACACGTGCAAGCGCTCTTGGTGCTCTTCATATAGGCGATGTCGAAGTGCACCGTATATGGCTTTGATGGCGCTACCATGATGAAGGGTTGGGACCTGACTCCTGAGCTAGCTGCCTTAGCTAAAACCAGTGGTGGCCAGGCGCTGAACCAGAGAACACTACTAGCTTCGAGAAAGAGAACTCCAACACTGGATCCAAACAAAGAAATTTATATGCCCTCGGTAGACCCAAGTGCACATTTGTACTCTTCGAGTAACCGCGCTCATTCACTTGTATGTATGCTAGAAATGTTGTTGCGTGGCTCAGCCTGAAGCAGTCATGGACCTTTCTGGAATGTAGTGCGCGCCCTCAAGCGACGCACGTGATGCACTAGGGGAACAGTGAGTGGCGCTCCGCCGTCGTCTGCTGCTACCGCCGTAACACCTTTGAGAACCACGTTCCCTACGTTCGCGTTGGGTCCCTGTGTGTGGCAGACGCCAATATTTGCAACGCACTGTGCTGCGCTGCGTTGCCCACATGAGGTGAGAAACTCTCCATCACAGCAAATCTGTCCACTGTTCTTTCTTAGATGGGCCATCGTTCTGCATAGACCACTGTTCCATTTTCAATGGGCTTCGCGCGAGGGCCACGCGTCAGAAGAGCGAGGTATCACTCACCATAGCCTCCACTATACTGAAAAGGCCTGGCACATCGACGACGGAGCCATAGGGCACGCGGTCGCAGGAAAAAGGAGAGGAGGAGCGTGCGGAAAGGTGACCAATATGGTAGCGCAGAGCAGAAGGGGCAGAGATAGTGTGCGAGCGCTTGGGTCGTGCAGCGGCCGCTCCCCGAACCACGTTTGTTTTCGTGTTTTCGTCACCGTCCTTTTCGTACTCCGGGAGCAACGGCTGCGGCGATTCGAAAGGACGCTGGCAACAATGCACCATGCCGGTGGCGTCGGCGGAATTGTCGGCGGAATTGTCGGCGTGTCCCAGCGAGCAGAATGAAAGTTCGGCGTGTTCCAGCAGGCAGTGCTGCCAACTGCGACGGGGAACGAAGGTGCGTGCGGGCTTCGTGAGGACGAACGCTTTCAGGTGTGAGACGGGCAGCGTACGTATGTCGGAGAAATATGTGATTGGTGGCAAAGGGCTATGGATTTACACTACCTGGAGACATGAGAAAGCTTCTTCATTGATCACCCTCGGCAGTGGGTGGCATGGGCCATTGTAGCTGCGTCATGCGAGGTTAGGAAGCGAATGTGCATGAGGTGCGGGATTTGTTTTACGACTACGATGTTTACGTACCGTGAAAGGTGCCCCTAAGAGAAAAAAAAAAAGTTTTGTTTTTGGTTCGCCGACATGCGGTAGCGTGTTCATGTGTGGTGGTGGTCGTCATGACAGAGGTGCGTGTGTGTGTTTGTTTGGAATGGGTGTCTAAGGCGGAGAACCTACATGCTGTCGAACTGACGTGCAATCGTGGAAGCCCGAGACACCAGTGTATCGTACAGCTGTAATTTGGATGTCTTTGATTCCGACTTAGCCTAAGGACTATTTGATTAATTAGCGGCGCGTACAGTCGCTTTTTTGTGTTATTTTTTTTTTGTCTTTAGCAGTAAAACGCGAGTTGCACTCGTTTCTCACGGAAGCAAAAGTTGCGTATCATATTGCCGCGCGCGCAGCCGGCCAAGCAGGCAGCGCGCGCGTGGCCTAACGGTTATCGTACCTGCCTCCCACGCGAAAATCCAGGGTTAGATTCCTGGGAGCGACGTGTCTTTTGTTCACCTTCTGTTTAAAAAGCGAGAGGGGGAGAGAGAACAAAAAGGAGAGGGAGGGGCTCAAGGACACACAACGGAAACCTTGCGAGTCATTGCCTCGCAAAATTGGAAAGAATTAAGTTAACTCAACCAACTGGAAGTTTAGATTCCGAGGAATTCAAACACGATCATCACTCGTCCAACTGGAACGCCGCAAGAAGAACGACCGACAGAAAATGACAAGAGAGAAAAAGAGAGACGGCGCGATAACTGCCCCTCACGGTGGCTCAGAACGGGTTCGAAGACCCGACTAAACCAACCAGGCGACAACGACGCAATGAAAAAGAGGAGCGAAAAAGGGCATGTCGAATCGCCCGGTGTTTGGTCCCAGACTTGTGCCCGTTACTTCAAAAAAGTAATTAATTACAGTTACAATTACTTGGCCTAAAAAGTAATGGATTACCGTTACAAATTACTCGCCGTAAAAAGTAATCGATTAATTACTTCGTTACTTTACTCGATTTCTTTTGCGTTACTTCAAAGGAATACAAAAAATTACTGCGTGTTCGATTACTGCGTGTTCGAAGGGGAAACTTTGGGCCTCATCAAAATTAAAACAGAAATAAACATATTCATTACTTTCTACCCAATATTGTAGGTCAGGCACGTATCCAGGGGGGTGGGGGGGGGGGGGGCATGGGGCCCGGGCCCCCCCCGAAATCTTCCGTTTTGCTGGGACCTCCTCTCCCCCCTCCCCCTTATACAGCATTTTGTCATGGGCGGGCCCCCCCCCCCCCCCCCCCCCCCCCCCCCCCCCCCCCGAAACAAAATCCTGGCTACGTGCCTGTTGTAGGTTAATTATTTTTGGAGAACGAATCTATAAAGTTTTAAAGAACTTGAACAGGTGCTCAAGGTAAGCGAGCCTTGCGCTGTCCAACCGGGACAGAACTAAATCCTATGAACATGCGACGAATGCACCTGGGCGGTGGAGGCACGCATGCACACCATTCAAATAAATCCGAGTTTGGCGTCGGCGAGCTTCATAACACGATTTCCCTGAAAATATGTTTTTTCTATGTTTGCTGCATGTTGCCTAAGTAGGGGTTAGTTTACCTAATAAAAACGGAATAGCTGTGAGACCAAGATGCGGTACTTGCCTCTGGGAACATTTCAAAGACTCCTCCTTGATGAAGGTTGTTCTCCGACCGAATGACCCACTTGATCTGCTTTCTCGATCACCAAACTTATCAGAGCCAAGACTTCACACGGAAAATATTATGGCACAATCTCTCAGCTGAACTGACTTTCCAGTCGAGAAATGTTAAAAACAGGCCAATTTTCAGTGAACAGCACGCTTCATGTCTTTCACACGTTTACAGGCGGCTTCACAACTCCAGTCTCCAGTGAGTCACCGTTTAGTCTCAGAAAACTCGGCTATGTTTCCTTTCCCTAAAAATTTCGGTCTAAGTTCCCGCAGGCCCAATCCGCTGACAGAACCCTAGCATTCTCGTTTCTGAGAATACGGGGCTCAGCTTGTATGTCCCAAGCCGTTTTGTTGTGCTCCCCAACCAGCTTATTGCCTGCTGTCGAAAGTTACTGTTTAAACTGCAGCAGGGTTGATGCTAGATTTTTCTTTGTTCCAATGAACTGCCACCATCGCATTCCTCCTGTTTTTGGCCTACGTATCCGCTAGTGTGAAGTCAAGCAACAGGAGCCACATAGCTGGTTGGCCCAGCCAGTATTCAGCTTTCACAGCGCTGTCAAGGATGAGCAGGGTCGAGGTCTCATTAGAGCTGCCTCTCTGTTTGCGGGGTGAGCGGTGTATAGGCGGAAACATCAACAAGCAAAGCACGGTTTCGTTAAAAAAATTGTTTTGGGGAACAAGGCGCGGAGGATGGGGAGGGAGGAGAAGGAGGGTAGAGGAGGGGGGGGGGGGAGGAATGGAGCGGACGTACGCGGCAACGGTTTACTCCTCTCCCCGTCCCACTCGACGCGAACCCCCACGCCGGGTTTTATGGTCACGGGG
>JABSTQ010006685.1:0-27731 GCA_013358835.2 Ixodes persulcatus
CAGACTTTGGGCTCCGATCTATTTGGTGGCTATTTAGATGTCCCTTGCATAAGTTTAAATGGTATTCTGACGTCCATGTCCGTAAAGAAGAAAGCTCACCGCTAAAAATGTATCAGTAAAACACTCGTCGAAGGAAAGCTCAGCGCAATTTTATCCGATGCAGATCTTTCCAGTCTTTTGACGGATACAGGAAAACCTCCCCTGCAAATCTGTGATATACAAACTCAAAGAACTAATGAAGCTAGGTCAGCTGCATTGTTTTTTTCTGCGAAAATGCACGCTACAGATATGCTCTTTTTTTACTCTCAGCTTTTTGTTAACACTTCTTGGTTTGTCACACGTAAAAATTTCGTCGACTCATTTTGCAGTGTCATTGCTGAATTCCGCGGCATAAACTACCGAACAAGTGGTCGGTCCGGTCGAGCCACTCGCGCTGGACTGGCTGTGCGCTCTCGTGACGGGCGCTCCCCTCCGCTAAGCCCCTCCGCTACCCGGAACTCTACAGCGAAAGCCATCGGCATGCAGGCGCAGTGGCGGTTTCTTCGTAGCGGAGGTGGAAACACGGTCTACTAAAACTCCCTAATGTCGCTGCGCTATAGAGTCGCGCGCGCTAACGTCGCAGCGCTCTTGAGTCGCGCGCGCTAACGTCGCCGCGCTCTCGAGTCGCGCGCTCTAGCGTCGCGGCTCTCTAGTGTCGTGCGCTCTAACGTCGCGGCGCTCTAGTGGCGCGCGCTCTAACGTCGCGGCGCTCTACTGTCGGCGCTCTTGTGTCGTGCGCTCTAGTGTCGTGCGCTCTAGTGTTGTACAGCCCTGCGTGACATACGTGTTCGAACCTGAGGGTGTTTTGTAGAAGAGAGAACCGTGTTTTTCGATCCGCGTAAATAAACTACGCATCGTAGAAAGCTGAATATCACCGAGACGCTAGTGGTGGCGACAGAATGCGAAAGTTTGCGAGCATCGTTACCTGAATCAAAAGGATACTAAGGATACTAATACTTTATTTGTACTCTGTGGGGGAGGATTACCCACGCGTACAGGGTCACAAAAGGCAATGCTGCCTATACAGGAATGGAGCCGATGTCCACCTAAGCGTCACGATGTTTTTTTCTTCTAGGACCTAGGTTTTCTCTCTTTTACCAAAGACTGGTAATTTTGAACATGATCAGCATCCACCAGCTCGCCTGCTTACTCATTGTCGTCGTGTTCTGCGGTGCAGTTTATTTACTTGGACCAGAATGCGCGGCTCTGTTTTCTCAAACAGCTGCCACATCTCGCAAGCCACCGGCAGGAATTCTTTTTCTCCCGGCCTCCCGGTTCGAGCTTCATAACTGAGAACACGCTTCGTTCGTGAGCTTGGAGCGTGTATGCGCAGCCAAAGCACGGCGGAAAGAGCGAATGTGTAAACCGGTCATCCAAATGAGACGTCCTGTGATGTGCCTGTGCTTGTCGTGCCGGTTTCCACGAGTGGCTCGCGGCCAGTGCCCGAGCCATATGGGACGAGCGCAGCGCTCGTCCCGTGTGATTCTTGTACGTCCTCGTCTGTTGTTGCTGTTCCCTACGATGAATTGCCACCAACTCGCCTAACTCTCCATTCTTCGAAGTGTAAGAAACTATCGATCGCCCAAATTGCATCATTCAGGCATTGTAAAAAACATTGTAGTATAAAAGTGCTCTTTGCAGGCCCTAGTCTCAGCAGCTGGACTGCTGCATCCTGCAAGGCAGAAAGGATCCTGAGGGACTGCACTGCCGAGATGAATCTCCCTGGTCGTGAAGGAGCCAGTACCGTTGGATACTTTCGACTGTGCCGTTCCCTATTGCAGCAGCGAGGTGACATAAAACTGCATATTTCCCTGCTCCCAGCAGCATGCCAGACTCTGATGCGACATACTCTCCATCCCACTCTGCCAAAGGTTTCGAGAGGTAAGCTATGCGTATGTGTGCCTAGAACTTACAAGTTTGTCTGATCTTTGCACGCCTTGTGCATTTGTTTACCCTCCCTCTGCATGCGTCCACATGCTTGTGCCCCCTTTAATTTTGCCCAGTGACAGTGCTTGCTTGCTTCGTCATCATGTGTTCCTCGTGCTTTTTATGCTATCCATTGCTTGTGTGCCCGTCCTTGTGTTCCGATGTGCCACAGACAACTATTGAAATACATGCTCTCCGCATGTTTTTTTTTATGTCCCTCACGTGTAATACTGCATTGAATTTTCTTTTCATGTGCTGCCACAGAGATCTTGAAGAGGCTACACCTTGGCAAAGCAGCTCTCCTGTTGGTCTTTAATAAATGGGGCTTTCATTGAGGAGGTAGACTGGAACAGGCACGTAGCCAGGGGGGGGGGGGGCATGGGGCCCGCCCCCCCCCCCCCCGAAATCTTCCATTTTGCTGGGACCTCCTCTCCCCCCTCTCCCTCATACAGCATTTTATCGTGGGCGCCCCCCCCCCCCCCCCCGAAACAAAATCCTGGCTACGTTCCTGGACTGGAACTGTATAAACCAAACCTGGGCAACTGTGCATGACAACACAAACATTTAACACAATTTCAGTACCATTCAGACTTACAAAGCTAGACATATTAGCTAAACATATTTTCCAGTCTACACTACGGTTTCCCCTCCCATCTGAAACATTGTCTCTTCTCAATTATTCACTGGTTCACAAAGATACAACCTATTGTAATAACATATCTATTATGCCTGGCTAACCTTTCAGGAAACAAATGAAAATAGTTTTAGCCAAAGCCGAATGATTATGCACAGGTTTGTTCGGACAGTTGAACTTTTGCCAAGCACCAAGGAGCACGCTGGAAGTGCATTTACACACGGCATCTGCAAGAGTAACTGCTACAGATGCCAAGACATGCACACTCAGCGTTTGCCTATGTCCCCACCATTCTCCTTTGTGCCTTGGCAAAAAAGTTTGATTTTAACCTTTGAAAGGAGTGTCAGTTATTCATTTACTGGGTAACTCGTATGTGCATTGAAGGAGCAAGAGCAATCCTTGTTCCTAAACAGTGTAGTGTACGAGCCTTCCCAGCCAATGTGGCTCTGAGAACAAAGCCCTTGACTAAGATTTATATGCAACATAATCTGTCGGCACTCGAGTTTTGGCCAGTCTTTCTCTCTGTCTGTATCTAGTCGTGATGGGCCGAATCTGCCGAACTTCAGATTCAGATACGCCAAACTTTTAAAAAAGTTTGTCGAAAATTCGTTAAAAGTTTGGCAAATGTTTGCGCACGCGCGAGATGCGACGGAGCCATGGATTGCAAACGGACGCCGTGCAGTTACCATCGGGCAGTGTAGTACTACCAGCGGTTACAGCAAGGTGTGGAGTATACGACATGGTAACTGTGTGTTTGTCAGCCTTTGTGAGTGTGGTTCTCTTCAATATTTTTTTGCCTCAAGAATAACAACAATAATTTGCGAAAAGCTGCAAGCCACATAAGAATGTAATTAATTAAATAAAAATTGCCAGAGCAGCATTATGCAGCAGACAACGTGGCGCAGTGGAGGATGATCGTTCAGAAGCAGTTGCATGCATTGACGGTCTCTCACGCTGTTCAGAAAACGCGCACAAAAATTGTTGCACCGTTTACGTGGCCCGCTCCGGCGAACCCAAAAAGTTTATCTCCGCTGCGTAAAAAAAATTGTCTGCTTCAAATGCCATTGCCTTGGAAATTGCCTTCTCAACATTTTCACATGCATCCATAATTATGAAAACTTTGATAAAGTGTTTAGTTCTTTACGAACCTCACGACAGACTAGTTTCGAAAAGTGTAAACTCTGGGTTTATTTTTTAATCAACATTTAATCAACATCGGGCGAGTCCTGGACCCGCGAGTACCACGTGACTAGCGCCGAGCTGCTCTGTCGGCCATGTTGTCGGTAAAACACGCGGATTCAAAGGATTGCGTTGTTCTCCTCTTAGGAGCTACATAGTGCTGTGATCGCTACTACCCAACCTCGGTGTCGCACCACTTCTGCAAAACGTCACTGTAAAATTGCCAGTAAACTTGCAAAAATAAAACCTATACAATTATCTTGCAGAATATTACCTTATTTAGCAATAACTGTGTCAATATGCATTTAAAAAAAAGAAACCTCAACCTTTCTTGCCTGAAATACAAAATATCAACTTTTAGGTTTGGCAACAAAATATTGTTACTGAATGTTTAAAAAAGATCGGCAAAAATTCGGCTTTGTTAAATCCTAAGATTCGGCACCGAATTTTCGATTCGGCAAACGTTTGGCCACTCACTAGTATCTAGTCTCGCTGTTTCAAGATAATCTGCAATTCACAAAATTCATAGAGTCACCCAAAACAAACCATCTTAAAAAAATGTGCTTCCTCTTGGAGGTCATGGGAAACTCGAACAGCTATGAATGGGCAATATGCAAAATTGCAGTGTCCCTAAGGGTTCAGGTGCACTGTGGGAGCAGGAGACTGTCAACGGGTAGTTTCGGTTTCACTGGGTCGTGCATCTGTTGTGCTATTGCTCATGCTGTTGTGGATGCTCCACACTTGCGCACGATGCAGTAAGTACCCCTTGCTTCTTGTTTCTACATATCGGTTGCAGCAAATAACGAAACAATTAGGACTTTTTCTGACACGGGGGACGAGCAAAAACGCCATAACGGTGAAGTCAAGTGAATGAAGATTGACACATGCCGAACGCCGTGCCAGCTCACCACGTGCATTTGTTTGAAACCTTGAGAACAGCCACTGAGACTAGTACTCTGTTTCTATAACACCCTTGTTTCCGCGGCAAATTTTTACACAGCAACGTAGCAAGGGGCGCAAGTTTGCGCTTGAACGTTCTCGTGCAGCGAGCTTCGTCATGTATTGTGTTAGCCCAATTGCAAATAGCGATTGGCGAAGCAAGGGTGTTATAAAATGAGTGCTAGTCTCAGTGGATGTTTTCGAGGTGGCAAACAAATGCACGCAGCGAGCTGGCACGGCATTCGGCGCACGTCGCTCTACGTTCACTTCAGTTCGCCGTTGGAACGTTCTCGCTCAAAATCCGTGCCAGCAAAATTAATTGTTTCATTACTCGCTGTGTCAGATTTGTAGCGACGAGAAGAAAAGGGCACTTAGTGCATCGTTCCCACGACGACGTGAGCAATGGCAATGTGGAGATGATAGCAGATGACAGATTCACAACCCGGCGAAACCGAAACTACTTATTGACAGTCTCCTGCTCCCAGAGTGCACCTGAACCGCTAGGGGCGCTGCTATTTTACTTATTGCCCAGTGGCTCCAATAGCTCGTAGCGTCCGCTGCAGTCAGTTGTAAGGTGAAACGGAGTATGGAAATATTTGCACAGAAGCGCCGCGAAGATGGCAGCCAACAAAACCCCCGAGTGTTCTTGGTGAAAAGTTATGCAAATCGATTACAACTTTGAATGGGGCAATAGTAAGTTGTCACTTTGCTCTAACGGCTAGCAATACATTTGTGTGAAGACCGACCATTGGACAATGCATTGTTTACTTTTGTGGTGTGAAAAAACATAGTTCGATACCCAGTATAACGAAAACACTTTTATTCAGTCGCAGCGATCAGGGTACAGAAATCCGGAAAATGTGTCGCTGGCGATCGGTCCCTAATCGTTCTCACCATGCAGGAGGGCAGTGGTCGCCTCTTGCTCTGCCCCAGTCGCAGTCACAACCACGGCATCCACTGCCCATAGGCAGCGTACCAGAAGCACCTGAAACATCATTCATTGATTGAATGTAAGAAAAAAACACCACTTTAATTAACCACAGTAACTGAAGCAATGACCACACTGATCAGATGCAAGATGCAATACACTATACTCTCAAGTGTACACGTCTTGTGTTCGTTTCCCTGAGAAACCAATAATATATTATGCTGCTTTTATGTT
The DNA here is from genome assembly GCA_013358835.2 of Ixodes persulcatus. Classification (NCBI taxonomy): domain Eukaryota; kingdom Metazoa; phylum Arthropoda; class Arachnida; order Ixodida; family Ixodidae; genus Ixodes; species Ixodes persulcatus. Next base: position 5,880 of record JABSTQ010006685.1, read on the forward strand.
ACCTTTCGCTCTGCATGTGATGCATCTGCCAACGAACAGCTAGTCGGTACAACAGACTATAAACACTGCGGAGAAGTGAGCTTGTACTGTATGCCAAGCACAGCACAGATGTCGAGACAAACGTGCTCCGGAAGTATGATCCACCATGAGCTCTGCAAGAAAGCCAAATATGGTAAGGATGGCGAGAAGGCGTATATTTTTTGCGAAAGAAGCTTCTGTAAAGGGAACAATTCAACCAATTTCGTGAAGTGATCAGTCATGACAGGAAGATACTGATTACTGTACGCATTATGAGGAATCGATCCCATTACGGGTCGCAGGCAACAATCTGCCTAGGAGAGTGGCTTACGATCGGTTGCATAAATCCTGGTAGGTGACCTTCGTGTGGCTTTGACTTCTGACATCCTGGACAAGTGTGGGCATACTTCAGTATATCCTGCCTGATTCCTGATCAAGTCTCGACATGGCATAACTTATTGCAAGTCATACTGCTGCTGCTGTGACCTGATGAGGTTGAATAATGGAAGTGACTGATGAACGGCGTTCAAAGTTTCACAATCCTGAAAGGCGAGCCATGGGCGGCATAGTCTGCTTGAGAAATGTAGCTGAGAAGAAGTCCATTCTCTCTCAGCAAGTATGAGTCGTACCTACCGTTGCTCTCGGTGCGGCCTACCCTTTGTTCTGCAAGCTTCTCGCACACCCGTAGACGGAGTTTTCCCTCCCACTGTGCCTTGCAAAGTTCTCTGATCACCAACGTCCCCCATTCTGACTGATGTGTCGGCCACAATGCCAGTTATTCCCACCAATGCATGTTCGTCCTGAGTGGGAAGGACCTGCAAAGGAGCACACGAGAGCCCATCTGCCGCAACAAAACTCTCTTCTTGTATGTAGTGGCTTAGTGGTATGCCTGTAATGTCGGAGCTCATTGTGCGAGACGTCCGACTGAATTCCGCAAATTATTCGGCCAGGAAAACACTTGATTGGCCTGGATCTGAAAGTATGTGCCATTGAAATACATGTTAAATTTTTTTAGGGCAAAAATAATGGCGACACTCCTTTTCCATTGCGTAATAGTAGTGTTTGGCCGCTGTCGGCATGCGGCTGGTGAAGGCAACTGGCCGAAGAACACCGTTGTGTTCCTGAAGCAGGACTGCACCAAGGCCAGAGTCGCTGGCTTCAGTCTAAACAACAAACAGTTTAAAGAGACCCGGAAACTAACGAAGCGAAGTCGGTGATTGCCTTCGAGAGCCGAGGGAAAGCGTCTTGTTGCTTTCGTCTCCAATGCCAATTTTCTCCTTTGCACAAAATCAAACGCAAAGGGTTAGCTATCTTGGCACAGTGTGGGACAAGTTGGCAATAACATCCAATCGATCCCAGAAAGCATTGCAAGCTCTTGCGGCTGCGGGCAATCGGTTATCGCGCACATCTTGTCCTGATTGGAGTGAAAAACTCGGGTTAACAACAGCAAAGCCAAGAAGGTTCATTTTCTTTTCAGGGTGAACTGTCAAGTTGGCAGATTGCATCTGCTCGAGGACAATCCTAAGATGTTCGAGATTTCCATCGTAAACCGGAGACGCGGTAAAATAAAAAAACGGACAAAACAACAACAAGTCTCAAACACAGCTTCTAGTTTATTTGAACACCACCGCTCTTATATATACACCACAACCTCCTCTCCACAGTCGAAACATCTCCTCTCCACTCCGTCACTGACAACTCAAACTGAACAAAGGACACGTGCTACCTTCTTTCTTTTCACACCAACCAAAAACTGACCCAGACGACCTCATTACAAGTCTATGATAACAGGCATCTCTAACACAAACCCTGCTAACGTCAAAAAAACGCCTCCCTCAAAACAAAAAAAAAAATCAATTAGAAGACACAAGTTATTTTTTAGAAACACCCAGCCACATCCGATAACAGGCAAAACAAACAGACACTGTGTTAACGTTCAAACCCCCCCTCTCAAAAAAAAAAAAAATTTAGAGACACAGAAAGCGCTTCAGTTCGCTATCAAAAGCCAAGGAGGGTGTGCTTACACAATTGCCACGCGCCAAAATGCACAAGGTCTCCTTCACAACTCTCCTACCATTTTCTTTCTCTTTATGCAAAACCTGGGTATCCCCCCACTCCGGCTGACAGTTATTGCAGTCTACAACATGTTTAGCTATTTCTGAATTCTGCGCCTCGTCTTTTACCGCCCTTTGATGTTTTAGCAACCTTTCATTCAAACATCGACCAGTTTGTCCTACGTAAGACAACCCACACCGCAACGGAATGTCATATACTACTCCTACCTGACAACTTACATCAGGGTTTCGGTGTTTTTAAGGCAACCCTGACGACCACCCGAAAAGGGGGTTAAACTTTCTAATTTATGTTGTGCCTTGAAAACTAAATTTACTCCGAACCTCTTGGCCACTGACTTTAAATTATGAGATATTCCATGATAGTAAGGCAGACAGACCACATTCTTCACAACCGGTTTTCCACAGGAGCCGAACTGAACTTCCCTAACACCTTAAGCATAACGCTAGCAATTACATCCAGGTGATGGCCCGCTTCCGAAAGACGCAACTTTTGCAACTCTATTGCCTCTCCAACATGATGCACACAGGACGTTTTACACGCGTTATCTACCACTGACGCAATCACACCCCTCTTGACTAACTTCGAGTGACAGCTGTCAGCTGCCAACAAGGGTTTCGCCGACTCCTTACCATACCTCCAGCACAAGCCCTTTTCTGTGTCTAATAGGAAGTCTAGGTACTGATTCTTGCCCTGAAGGGCACTTTCCTCCGTGAACGTCAAGTCGTGGCACTTTTCTGTTATACACTTCTTAATCGTCCCTGCTAAACCTTCCTCAAAGGCACAAATCAAAATGTCGTCTACATAGCGACGGACCACAACAGCTCCACTCGGCAAAGACTGCACAAACGCATCAACATGGACATCCATTTCGTTTAAGAAAATGTCTGATAACACTGGTGCGATTGAAGACCCAATACATACACCCTCTTTTTGGATAAAAAGAGCACCTTCAAAATCTATAACAGTGGACCCTAAATAAAACTCTAGAATGCTCATAAAGCTCTCCACATCAATTCCAGAGGAAGACTGAAACTTCACTAGATGGTCATCACACCACCTCCTGACCCTTATCAAGAGCTCCGACTTGTCCATAGAATAGTAAAGATCCTTGATGTCTAAAGTTATAATTTCGCAACTTCTCCCGTGATGAGGATTCCATATCTCTATCAATTGCTCAGAGTTTCTCAGTGATAACGGGCTATCGAACTCCACTCCAGTTAGACATTTTTGGATAAACACTGACAACACCTTCTGCCAAGCACCATTTTCGTTTACAACTACTCTCAACGGAAAGCCCGCCTTGTGGTCCTTCAACAAAAATTTCAGTCTTAAGGTATCCTGTGAAACCTCCCCTAATCTCTTTACCACCGTCTGAAAATCACATTCCTTAAGTACAGCTACCACATTCCTTTTTACTTTCTTTAGGTCCCCAACGTACGGCTTAAAAAGTTTATCAACCGCTTCAGCAGCCTTTGCTCCAAACATGTCATTCCCTAGAACAGCAAACCTCCCTGATTTGTCCGTCTGAAGCAAAGTAAGCTCCTTCTGTTCTAGGTTCCTCTTTACATCCCTGAACATTTTACAGGATACCTTGTCCTTCGAAAAAGTCTGATCCACTATCCTTGACACTTTCCTTATTGATTCATCAATGAAAACTTTTTTCTTGTCCTGGTCAAAGATTTTTCTGGTGATTTCTAGCACATCAGATACAATGTCCACCCTAGATGGCTTCACATTAACGGAGAACTTCGGTCCCTTCCCCAGACATGCTTCCGTTTTTTTATCTAGCTGCTTTCCCGACAAGTTGACAGGCATTCCTTGGCGATGAATTCTAACAATCTTTGCCTCACATGCAGTTCGCTTTGACATGGAAATTATAGCTTTCCTTCTGCTCCCACTCCATAGCGCCTCCCTTTTTGACGATAACAATTGCAGCCAGGTAGAATACTCAATAGTATTAAGAGAACTTTTCCCACATGTTAATGTCCAAATCGTGTCACACACCTTCCAGGCTTGCTTGTGTTGGTCCTGTAGAGAGTTCCTGTAGGCCGTCAGTACTTTTTTCTTGGTCATCCAATCACAAGACAAGGAAGAGAGGTAGGGCCATCTTGAACCTTCGATGTACCTTTCTCTTGAGCAGAAGCCAAGAAAACACCAATCCGCCTCAAGCTCTGCCATTCGCTGTCCCAACTTGCAGAGTACTAGGAGGCTGTATACTTCCACAGATGACGAGGGTAGTGATGATAAAAAAAGCGACGAACACAATTCTAGGCCTGCATCAGAGAGAATCATCGAAGAAAGGGTAAAAGCACAGGCGAGCTGGTGAAGAACTTCCATCGTAAACCGGAGACGCGGTAAAATAAAAAACGGACAAAACAACAACAAGTCTCAAACACAGCTTCTAGTTTATTTGAACACCACCGCTCTTATATATACACCACAACCTCCTCTCCACAGTCGAAACATCTCCTCTCCACTCCGTCACTGACAACTCAAACTGAACAAAGGACACGTGCTACCTTCTTTCTTTTCACACCAACCAAAAACTGACCCAGACGACCTCATTACACGTCTATGATAACAGGCATCTCTAACACAAACCCTGCTAACGTCAAAAAAACGCCTCCCTCAAAACAAAAAAAAAAATATCAATTAGAAGACACAAGTTATTTTTTAGAAACACCCAGCCACATCCGATAACAGGCAAAACAAACAGACACTGTGTTAACGTTCAAACCCCCCCCCATCTCAAAAAAAAAAAAAAAAAATTTAGAGACACAGAAAGCGCTTCAGTTCGCTATCAAAAGCCAAGGACGGTGTGCTTACACAATTGCCACACGCCAAAATGCACAAGGTCTCCTTCACAACTCTCCTACCATTTTCTTTCTCTTTATGCAAAACCTGGGTATCCCCCCACTCCGGCTGACAGTTATTGCAGTCTACAACATGTTTAGCTATTTCTGAATTCTGCGCCTCGTCTTTTACCGCCCTTTTATGTTCTAGCAACCTTTCATTCAAACATCGACCAGTTTGTCCTACGTAAGACAACCCACACCGCAACGGAATGTCATATACTACCCCTACCTGACAACTTACATCAGGGTTTCGGTGTTTTTTAAGGCAACCCTGACGACCACCCGAAAAGGGGGTTAAACTTTCTAATTTCGCTCTGGTGCGGGCCCCCGGGGGGAGGGGGGGGCAATCCCAGCTGCCTGGGGCTTTCCTGGATTAGGAAATTAGATTTTTGACAACCCAGTTTGTTGTAAAAACATTGGACCTCCCGACGACAGTCAAGGGGGTTCAGGGTGAGGGGCAAGTAGGCGAGGTTGGCACAGACTCTTTCAGGAAGGTGTCGAGTCGGAGTTGCTCATTCTTGGTCGACGCATGTGGAGAGCACCCACGGGCAGGACGGCTCGGAGGCTTCTGCAGCTAGGAGCGGGAGGCCTGTAGTCCACGTAAGCCGCGATGGTTTCCTACACGAGGTCTTCAATGGTGTCGTAGTTGGACCCATGAAGATACATGTTGTAACAGGGGTGACTGACGAACAATGCGAGTAACCCTCTCAGACTCGAGAGCAGCTTGCACTGCTCGGGTGAGCAGTTTCTGCATGACCCGAATATACTACACAAAGCCTTCTTCTGGGTTCTGTGTGCGACACTCGATTTCCCGCTGGACTCGGGACTCGTACCCTGGTGCCCGGAACTCCTCTCGGAAGCTGCGGCGGAACGCCTCAAGAGGTGGAAATAGAATGACTAATACCCGTGCCACATAGGCAACTCGAATGCCATTTACAAATAATGATATTCGTGTGATTGACGAATCGGCTTGCGATGTGTCGCGCGTGGAACGCCCCATCAAATACTTTACTAGGGGGAATATATTCCACTCCGCTCATTTGCATTAGACAGAACGCCTACAGCACCGAATCCATCCCTGACGGAGGGAAGGTCCGCGCCAGTTCACGCGCATGTGCACGTGGATGATCGCGGCGGCCGCGGCGGTGTCGTCTCCGATTCCACCTGAAGCTCCTTCATGTTTCAAAAGTAGCGCAAGGTGCGTCGATGCACGAGGCACGCGCAACGTGCAACCCTTGGGAAGATCATGGCGGCACAGCGTCGATGCACGTGCCGCGACCACTAGAAGTGGCGCGCGGCACGTGTCTCGAGCATTTCCACAACAATATATTTGGTATGTAGAACAACCATCGTCATCATTATCATTTACCGCCGAGACCTCCCCGACGATAGATGGCTCTCGCCAAGGCCCAGAGAACCTTTCCGCGCCGAGGCCATTGTATTTGAGAGGAGTGGAATGTATTCCCCCTAGTAAAGGCCCCATGCTCGGAGTGTCGCGCGCTGATTGGCCGATCGTTCAAATGTCATTCGTTGTAAATGGCAGTCGAGTTGCCCGTGTGGCACGGGTATAAGGGTATGCGCACGACATCGTGCACCTTGACCGGAAGTGGCTATACGCACGACGCGGAGAGCTCACGACGGGCGGAGCGTGTTTCACTGAGAGCTCGTAAACCACCCCCCCCCCCCCCCGGCCTGCGTTCACGTCGCCTTGCTGCGACAGTATGCGGCTGCTAATTACAAAACTACCGTCTTTACTCGAGTACTAGCCGCACTGTTTATGAAGAAAACCCGAGGGTTCGCTTTTCCGCGGAGCACGCAGTTTGCCAATCACCGCGATCGACAGCATGATTCCAGCTGTTTACAAGACAGAGCTAATGTTTTCATGCGAAGATACCATCTGTGAAGATTGCATTTGTGTGGAGAATCGTGTTCTCGATTTGTTTATTCGCTATTTTATTTATGCGCAATGCAATGATTGGCTGTATATGTGTTCTGTGGGAAAGTAGATGGAATGGCCTTGTTCATAAATAGTGCAGCTATTACTCGAGTAAATACAGTATTTGCCTTTTAGCCCAACCCCCCCCCCCCCCCCCCTTTGTGGCGTCCAGCCGGCAACCAAAGCTCCGCTGTCCCCCATGCACCTCCGGAAAGGGAGGATTATACCATTTAGTTGAGCGAAGTTTCGTCGAAAACATTCATTCTTTTCACTGTTAATCATAGAAAAGAAATGTAAATATTGCCAAATGCCTCAACAAAACAAAAGGTAAACCCACAAGGGGGGTCGAACCCTGGTCTGCTGCGTACGAGGCAGACACGTTACTACTATGCTACTTTACAGCTTCGGAAATCTCGTTTTGACGGTTAGAGTTATACGAGAACCAAAACGTTTCGCGCCGTGCGTATAGCCATTTCTGGTCGAGGTGCAGTAAACTAGAATCTGCAACACCCACCATCGTCTCGCACTCGCCGGCAAGGCAAGGGGGAAGATCCGCTTCGCGTCCGAGGCGCTGGACGCTCTTGCGTAAACGCCCAGCACCGCCACGAAGTCGGCGCCGGACTTGCGGTCGTCGAGCACCTCGGGCTCGCGCTGCCGCTGGCCGCCGGTCCCGCCCGTGACGGCTGCTAAATGCTCCGTCACCAACTCGAGGGCGGTAGACATACGGTCATTGAGGGCCAGGATCTCAACCGACGACGGACCAGAGCCCAGCTCCGACTCCGTGTCGCTGGAGTAGTCCTCATCCTCGGCTCGCAGCTTGGGAGGCATGGGCAAGAAAACGAAAACGCACGGCAAACAAGACAAAAAACAAAAAAAAAAAACAGACACGTAAAGCGAACATTAAAAAAAAAAAAAAATTGATCGAAAGGAATCCCGAGCGGACGTACGGCAAGAAAAACGGGCGCCGATGATTGGAACGGTGTCGACGCCGATCGCATGTTTCACGATCGGTAAGTCGTACTCACATGTTCCTTGTCGCCCCGCATTTTCTTCTGCCCATAGTGGCGTCTATTGTGTAAAGCGAGTCGTATCACACCCGGGCTGAGGCACAGCGAGTCGAAATCCAAGTGGCTCGTCACGCAGCGCGCCGGCCCTGCTGCTTGCGTACGGCGGCAGGGTACATACACCCGGCGGCAGACAACCTGACAACGATCTCCATCGGCATGCAGCAACCGCATTGGCACCTTCAAACAGAAAACCGGTATCAACATGTGAGTTTTACAATAAAGAGCGTATCACCTATCAGTCTCTGTTGCGGAGCCGCTCGGTTCCGTCGCCAAGTGCGTTCTTCTCTTTTGTATCCGGAGTCCGGTGTCGATGCCGAAGACGCTTCGCTGGCTTCGGAGCGCCGTGGAATGCCGTCGTCTACATTTCCGGCGCGTTCGAGGCGTCGGCGTCGCGCGTAGAAGCGGCGTCGTACGGTATGAACCTGATATCTGCCGTCCGCCGAAGAATTTCCATAAGACGACGCCACATTCGATTAACGTTTTAAAATGAGTCCGTCGAATACACACACATTCGAAAATATCAGTCCGCCGAATACGCGCACATTTCAAAATCAGTCCGCCGAATACGCGCGCATTTCAAAATCAGTGCGCCGGAACTCGTGATTGGCAGGCGCACGCCCTTCCCTGCTGCCTTCCCATCCAACTGCGCCCCTGACGGCGTGCGCCTAGGCGCAGAACACCGATCTTTGATTGGATTTTTAATAGAGAAATCGGCCGCCCTTGAATGTAATTTTAGGATTTTTAGGATGCTTAGAGCCCGTGGAGTGCGTTATGACAATAAAGAGGCGATCTCAAAATCCACTTGATTGCCCCTTTAAGGGCCTTCATCAAATCAACCCTGCCGTGAATGCTGCCGGAAATGTTCTCGATCTGTGTATCACTAATGTCAGAGCGGCCCCAGAGGGTGCTGTTGCCTATCCAGTTGGGGTTTGCGAATATTAATATTTTCGAATACGAATCGAATACGAATAGTTAGCTTCGAATATCGAATCGAATATCGAGTAGTCGAAGGCAGGTGAACTTATTCACATCATTTTTATTTTCACATGATGGAACGCCTCACTGATGGTAACGAGAATAAAAACACAACAAAAAAATTATAGTTTTAGGGAAGATTATCAGTTGTAATGCAGAAAAATCAATTGCTGCACATGATCAGGTAGGAGGAGCTCCCTTCGAGAGGAAACTACACCTCCAGCCACAGAAAAATCTCTCTCACGCGGCACTGAGGTGGCAGGTATGGCCAGGTGTTTGATGCAAAGCTTCGTCAGACTAGGATATCTTAAGCACCCGAGAATTCACCACCACTCACACGGATCACTTTCTCTCTCTTTAGCAGTGCCTCCTCCGCATACGCTACAGATTCCTATTCTGAAGCTGAAACCACTTTGCTTTCCATTGCACTTTTGGCTAAGTGGTCAAATGCTTGCCAAACATCTGGTGACGGCGTTGAGCCTTGGTCTTGTGAATGCGTTGCAGCTTCCGGTTGGGTTTCTTCAGTAGCATCAGGTGAGGCTAGCTCTTGCTTCACCAGAGCTTTTAGCCATATTAATTTTTTTTATTTTCGGCTTTAAAAATAGTGGACTTGGAGCGTGGGTCCGAGAACATATCAAGGCAGGCGTCCGTGTCCTCCTCATACAGAGTGAACCTTTGCTTCTGATTCTGATGCCCTAGCAGTTACCTAAACAGTGGAGCCTTCCAAAAATCATACAAACTTGGGAGGACAAAGGCGAATAGTTCTCAACACGGGCAATAACAGTGGCATCAAACAAGGTCTTCAATGCTTGTACATATTCAGAAGCATCTTTCCACTCTGATAAACCAAGTCCATCGATGTCACCGTTTGAGGTTGCAAGCTCCACAGTGACTGCTTTGAATTCCAGAAGGCGAGACGACATTAAACACTGGCTATTACATCCCGTCTCCACACGTTGCGCCAGACGTAGTTTGTCTTCTCCCATCTTTTTTTGGCACTCCTCAAGCCTCTTTTGAGCTGATGTACTGTGCTTGTAATATCCCACAACATGCCTCACTTTCTTGTACAGGCAATCAATGGACGACGAGCGGAATCTCGCGTCATTAATCGCCAGTTGGAGTGTATGCGCGAAGCACGCACTTTCTGTCCACGGAAGTCTCCTTACCGCAGCACGGATGTTGCTCCCGTTATCCGTTACGATGAACTTCGCACATTCAAATTCAAATTCAAATTCAAATTTTTTATTTGACATTCCTTGTCGGACAAAAAATGCCAGGGCAGGAACAAAAAGCTACAATACAGTAGCTTGACGGGGTTCCTGCCCCTACCTTGGCATAAGAAACAACCAAACCGACAGTTTAAAATTGACAAGACATATACATAGAAATTCAAACCATGAAAAATATACATGTAATCAATTTACATCAAATATATACTAATACTGACATCGTGCACATTAAAACATGTATTCCGACAGTTCATACTATACAGGAAAAATATAAAGCAAATACAACAAAATTTTTGCACAATTATTCACTGTGTGAAAAAGTGTTCTTTCAATGTTTTTTTACAAATGGTGTGTATATCAAGGTTCCTTTTCTCTAAATAGTTTAAACAACTAGGCATGCGGTGTTGCAGCCTGTCTAACCCATGATTAGTACGGGAAAAGGGTACCAGCCAGGAATCCTTTTTTCTAATATTATACGATGCATCATGAGGCCTTTTAAGGTTACACAACATGATAAAAGTGGAATTGTTATTTTTAATGCTAAGTGTATATTTCATTATTATATTAAAATTGTATAAGTGCTGGAAGGGAAGCACATTGAGTGAAGCAAATAATTCTTTTGTGTGGGCATCGTATGGGGCATTTACTATATGACGAATAGCTTTTTTTTGTAATAAATGCAACTTAGTTTTGTTAGCTTGCGACGTCACTCCCCAGACAAGGTTGCAGTAGTTTATATGGGATGCAAAAAGAGAGTTGTAGAGCATTAGCTTGACTTTAGTTGTTAGTATTTGTCTAAATCTACAAAGTATACCGCAAGCCTTTGCCAAGGTCCCAGCAACACGGTCCACGTGTGCAATCCAGCTTAAATGTTGATTAAAAGTTATTCCCAGTGTTTTGGCTTCATTTGTAACTTTTATCATTTCTGATCCAAGCTGTATATTAATATCGCGAGTTATTAATTTTTGCACAGGCGCAAATAGTACGGCTTTTGTTTTTGAAACATTAATTTCTAAGACGTTTCCCCTTGTCCACTCAAGCAGTTTATTCAGAGTAACATTTGCCAAACTAACGAGATCATTAATGTTATTTGACTGGAAAAAAAGACTGGTATCATCTGCGTAAACTAAGCAATTTGTGCACTCAATGGAATTTATTATATCGTTGATGTAAATATTAAACAACACTGGTCCCAATACACTTCCTTGTGGGACTCCCGAATGGACACTTAGAAGAGGAGAGCGTTTTTCGTTAATTACAACACATTGTTTTCTATGGGTTAAGTATGATTTTAGAAAGTCGCCAGGGATTCCTCGGAAACCGTAATGTTCTAGTTTAGTGGATAGCATTACGTGATTAACTCTATCAAATGCTTTTGAGAAATCAATAAAAATACCTAATGTCAGTTTATTGTTCTCAAATCCGTTTAGTATGAATTCTTTTTGTGTCAGTAAAGCTAATTCAGTCGACATGCCTCGACGGAAACCGAATTGCCGCTCCGTAAGTATTGAGTGCTTGTCGCAGAAGGAAGAGACTCTTTCGGGTATCTCCAAGTCACGGCACATTTCGTCCAGCATAGTTGCGATGTTCCCAGCACTGTGACTGGCAGCCATGTGTCGAGTGTGTAGTGTGAACCGCTTCATCATGAATTTTGGAGCGTGAAGATGGCAGGTGAAGCTCATGTAACTTTCGTTAGTGCGCGATGTCCACATGTCGCTTGTGAAGGCAAGAGCGGTAGTGCCGCCTTCAAAGGCATGCACTGTTGAGCTCTGTTTTCACCTTTTTTCGGGTGACGTCATACATCCGTGGCACAAGCACGCGCAAGAGGTTAGAGCGAAATAAAAGGCTATAGTTGGGAACTGCTTCTGTCAGAAGTTCTTTGAAGCCGTGGTCTTCCACAATGCTGTAAGGTTGTAAATCAAGCGCCACCAAGGCGGCCACCTTGTTATTTAGCGCTCGCACCCTCTTTTCTGGCAGGGGCTCCGTGCGGCGCACGAAGTCCGTCAGCGTCGGTTATCTTTTCCTGGCGTACCAGCGGTAATCCCACGGTGCTCTTTCAACAACGCAGGATGTACTTTGAGATGGTTGACAAGGGGAGTTGTCGTACCTGTGGGCATTTTAAGCGTTGACTGGCATGCCGTACATTGCGCCATCGATGCCGTCACCCTCGCCAAACATTTCAAAATAGCGCTCTTCTCTTTTCGTTTTGGTGCCATTTCCCGTTCGTTTCTTCGCTTCGCAGACGGTTCCCCGCAATCACCTCCATCCGCCATAACACGGGTGGGCGAACGGGAAAGTGAGCGCAGTTTAAAACGTCAAGAGTCACAAGGGAACAGGCACTCGCTGATTAACACTACCGACACCTACGCCTCAAGTTTAGGTTGAATCCGTTATGCAGCTATGTCGCTGTCAATGGGCCTTGCCTACCGAAACCTAAACTTACGCTTGGGAATGCGTTCTCGAATATTCGTGTTACGACGAATATTCGAAAAATACCAAAGACTTAGTTTACGAATCGGAATACGAATATTAAATGTATATTATTCGATTCGTATTCGACATTTCGAATATTCGCCCAACCCTACTATCCAGTCGTTCCTGTTGATAAGTGAAATCCTCTTTTTTAGTAACGATCTCCTTTCCGTTTACTACCTCAAACATGCAGACTCCAGTGTTTGATTATGCCCGTGCTAACTACTTGGAACTGCACATGCCTCTGAACGTTACTGACTGAGACACTGTTTTGAAATATGCCGACATTGACTGTGGTGTCTCTAGGCTGACATATATTGTCAAGTATGCTTTGTTGCGCTTGATACTATACTTGACATTATGTTTTAGCCAGATAATTGCAGGGGATCACGTATAAACCACCAAGGGCACTGACTTTGAAATCGCTTTATCACAAAGGATATAAATCGTCTGGCTTGGACAAATAAGTTGAAATAACACACTTTACTCAAGGAGCATCGCTTTATGGTGAAGCGATTGATTAAAATAGACTAACGCCTATTTCACGACTCCATATAGTCTGACCTTAGTCGTTGTCCTTACCGACTTCGGGAATATATTAGGTACAGTATGCCATCCAGTGGAATTAAGGCTATAACTCTGAAGTCTTTGGACGGTCGCGTCTCTGACTCTTCAAGAGTGTGCAATCTATTTGATAAACACTTTAATTTTATCTATAGTAAACCCAAATGTTCCAAGGTTAACGACAAAATCCCTCGTTCTGTTAATCATCTTTTTATGTCAATTCCTGTATTAACGATTGATGATGTGATTTCGGCTATAAAATAACTTGCGCCCAAAAAATCATGCGGGGAAGATGGGATCCCTGCCTTCATAGTTAAAGGTGTTCTTTTGTCTTGGCTTTGCTGCAGCACATGTTTAATGTGCCTTTAAATACAAGTACATTTCTATCAGTGTGGAAAAATAATCTGGTTGTGCAAGTGCATACATCTGTAAGCTCTTCGTGTGTCGATAATTACAGAACAATTGCACTGCTATATACTTTTTCCAAGGTTTTTGGGAAATGTATATTTTAGCATCAGAGTTTTCATTTCAGACCAAAGGTCATTCCAAATCAGCACGGTTTTTGTCGTGGACGTTCTGTTGAAAGTAACCTTGTAACCTTTTTGGAGTTCTGAAAGCATATGGTTCGGTCCCGTGGACAGGTTCATGTTATTTATTTTGACTGTTCTAAGGCGTATCACCTCGTACATCCCAATTTATTGTTGAAGGAGCTGTTTAATACGGGTCTTCCTTCTAGTCTTTGCGACTGGTTGAGCAGCTACCTTAGTGATCGCTCAGAAATTGTGTCCTAATTAGGATGCAAATCATATCCTATGTGATAAATTCCGGAGTATCAAAAAAATCGAACCTTGAACATTTGCTTTACTATATTTTATAAATGGCCGTGCAACTTGTGTCAGTAACTCAGATATGCTACAGTTCGCTGACAACGTGAAAATTTATCGCAGTATAAGCATGAATAATTTATCGCAGTATTCCCCCTCCAAACGAAGGTTGTCTCTAATTTTCTCCTAAAGTAAATGTCAATGCTTGATCTCTATAAATTGCACGACTCAAACATTTCAATATCTTCAATTGTACGTGACCATGTGTTCTGAGTGAGTCACGCCTCAATTTTAATTACCATGTTTCGAAAAATATAAATGATTCCTTACGCATCCTAGGCGTAATTGCACGCATTTCCCGTAATATTCGCAGGTACACCTGCATACTGCACCAATTTCGGTCGTTAGTTTTATCAAGGCTGGACTTTTCTTCTACAGTGTGAAATTCGCTAAGGGTCAATCAGATGCGTAGGTTAGAGTGCCTGCAGCGACAAATTGTAAGAAGTTACTATGATCGCCAAATCGGACACAGGGTTTGTTATGATTACGTGCGCCGCTTGGATACACATGGTCTTTCGCCTCTTTGAAAAAAACGACTAGTTCTCGACATGTTTTTGTTTGTTGCGTAAACTGCCTAACGTTTCTATATATTCTCCCCAGTTATTGAGTAGAATCTCACTTTCAGTTCCCCGCGACGAAATCTGTCTACGGTTTCATTTTTAACCTCAAACTCAGAATCTATTCGTCCATTGACTCGGATGCAAACCATATATGACTAGTGTTCTAACCCTGACGTCGACCTTTTCACTACCTTCTCATGATTTTAAAAACAAGTGTAATGCTGAGGCTCACTTTGCATTGTGAAAATCTTTTTGGTTTGATTGTCTTTCTCTTCATGCAAATGGAACCCTTCTAAGGGCTTACCAGCTGTTTGAGGCACAATAAAACACGGATTTATTGATTGATTGGTTAATTGATAGACTGGACTGCTGAAGGAGAATAGTAGACCAGTTGTTGATGGGATCGAAGCTAGTTGTTGGCAGCCTGGAGGGCCTGGTTCCCGGGGATGTGTAGGTCCCCGGTCGCTGGAGTTGTCATCCGCGCCTCACGTAGTCTAGTCGGCCTGAGTCAGGTAGGCGCCTTGACTTCGAGAGGCGGCTAGACAAAGTTGCGCCTCTGACGCCTTTGCACGTCGACGGAAATCCGCGCAGCTGTTCGCAGCTTGGCCTTCCGAGTCCAAGCTCTTCTTGAGCACTTCTCGAACCCTTCCGAAAAACCGCGTCGTTCCTCGCGCAGTTTCTTTTTCTTCCACGCTTCTTTTTCTTTTTCTTCGTGGTGGATTGATCATCACAGCCACTTTCCACTTTCCACAAATAGTGCGCGAAACGTGGAGTGGAAAGGGTAAGAAAGCGCGCTCTCCTACCCTTTCTCCTCCTCGTTCCGCGCGCTCTTTCTACACCGCCTGTTTCTGCTCCTCTCTTTCTTGACCTTTCCACCTCTTTCCGCACCCTGTGCTTTCCGACACCACCTAATTCTGCTCCTCCTGTTCCTACGTGCTGGATCCGTTGTTCAGTCAGCAGCGCACTCGGCTTCCGCGCCAGTGACGGGGTTCGATCCCTGACACCGTTTGGAATTTGTTTTCAAGATTGTTCAGCGGTTACAGTCTGATCAACCTGCACATTTCACGCTTCCGGGACTCCCGAGGTTGATTTGTCCTATAAAGCTACCGCTTTAAAAAGCAGTCACTATAATTGCTTGTTCTGTCATGCGAATGCAGCACCATGATGCAAATGTTTATCCTCCAGCTTAATAAGAGGAGAGCGCGCCCCTGCCATGAGCTATATTGTGATCGGACGTGTAAAGTAGTATTAAGGCTTATACATTGACCCCTATAGCATGTTGTGCAAATTGCGTTAATTTCAAAGACAGATATAAAACCATAACCCCGATTTGCCGGATATAACATTAAAATAACAGTTTTATTTTAAAAAGAAACGAGCAAAATACTCTCCGAGCAACGTGTTTTCACTCAAAATACACACGGGAGAACCTATATTTGTAACCTCGATTTTTCGTTTTTTTTATAGAACATTCCAAAACATTATTCCTTTCACTCTCTTTCTTTTAGTTTTTGCATGGTGATTCGTGTTGAAATCAAGAACACTCAAAATACAAGCCTGTGTACTTCGAACTGGGCGTGTTCTGGGATGACAGGCCCAAGTTCTCTCTTTCCTTTAGTCGTTGGTTTATTCGTTACCGTCTCTTCTTGCTGTGTTCATGTCTCAAGTCTGTTGTGCAATTTGTAAAGCTCTCTGTTTAAAAAAAAAGAACACTTAGTGCCTTATGATGGCGTTAAATGTTGATGACAATACGCGGTCTTTGTGTTTTTTTTATTATTTAATTTGCTCATATATCCACCCTTCTCCATTAATCAGCTGTAGGAAGCTGTAGTTCTGTTGTGTGTCGGAGTGCATGTTGGATATTTATTTATGTACGTCTCTCCAATAAACATATACTGAAATAGAACGAACTCAATGTCAATAAAACATCGGTATTGAAACACACGACTTAAAACAAGAGAGTAACAACTGTTATTAAGGCACTGCTAAGAATCTGAGTTAGAGTGGGGGGATTTTGTTGGCTCTTGCTATTATGACATATCATTAGCGACGTCTGCAGCTTTATCGACTTCTGTGAACTTTGATGCTTTATACTGGGACGAAAGCGGTTCGCACAATGGAAGATCAGCTGTGGCTTGCGGTTCTTGAGCGTTTCAACCTTAAGGTTATCTTCGCAAATATTTATGCCAAAATAATGCATACACTAATCCGCTAACAAACGCTTTATTGATATGGTGAAAAGTACCATGCACTGGGTTACCTACGGGAAAAAAAAACACATAAGCGTCTTGAGACATTTCTTTGTTTCTGTTATATCCTAAGTAAGCTCAGTCACGGGTGGTTTTTAACGTTCACCCTGCGGCAGCTTTCTACCATCCCGCAATATTTTGTATCTCTGCATCATCCTAGATAAATCCAATTTCACATATTCCACAAGCCGATATTTAGAACTGCCAACTAACATGGAAGTATTATATGTTTCATATAAAAATAATCAAGATGAAATCGTCGGTGTTTAATTTTGAAACGCTGCCGAGCAGATGGATTAGGTAGAATCTTTATTCATTTGGGCACATTTTGCTGTGCTAACCTGTGCCATTTACAACCCATTCATTGGACTTCGCAGTAGATAGAATCAAATTGATTTTCTTATCAAATTTATAAACAAATAACTCAGAGTCACACAATTTAAAACAGCCCATATTATCAGGAACTTACAATACGGGGTAAATGCACTTTCATAAACCACGCGGAGAAACAATTGCGGCAATTTAAGAAGAAGACGCGAAAGCGACGGGCCGAGATTATGTTTACATCAAAAAATAAAATTTGCGATATGTTACGTACCGATCATAGAACGATCTAATTTAAGTGCAATGCTGAATGCCGTATTGCACAACTAAATTTAGATGAAAGCCCATTTTTTAACTCGTAATTTCCGAACTCACTCGCCTGGTACTTTGAAGAAAAGCAGAAGCACGTGCTTTATTAAGTTAAATCGGGATCTAGATAACGAAATAACATGTTAATACACCCAAGCACCAAAGTGCTGTGAATACCCCTCAAAAAGTTATCAAATAGTTACATCACTGGCCGGGTCGTAATGTACGCATATTCATCACTATAAAATCTGGCGTGACAAACTTCAAATTAATCAAATCATATTGATATTATATGTAGCTACAAGTACGGATTATCTAGATCTACATTCATATAAGGAACAATAGGGATTCAGGATTGAAATTGTCTAACGCATTGAGGCAATCTAAATCAAATTGAAGACACTGCTCCACAGAGTTTCCCAATGTGTCCAAGCATTGCTACACTGAAATGTGTAATCCTCAATTTTAAGTTTCGCTTAACGACCATAAAAATTATGTGCTATATAGCCTTACATCAAATATTTTGTTCGATAAAGGTTTCCATCACTATCAGAACTGCCCATCGTCGACGTCATTATCGCAAAGTCGTATGTCTTCATTCTTCATCGATTGTATAGCTATGTGAGAACGAAGAGGTTAACGAGCACTGAGCCCGAAACTATTATTGAAGATAATCATCAGAGCTGGTGCAGCTCTGATGATTAAAAATTATAACCAGGGTGAAAACGTAACATACAACATTCATTGTTGGATCTATCACTTTAAAATTTCCCTCTGAGTTTTATATATATATATATATATATATATATATACGGCAGAAAACGCACTTGAGACGGTTGTTGGATTTTCCAAAACATATTATACGTAAAGTTCGTCGACGAATGTCGACGAACTTTACGAGTAATATGTTTTAAAAATTCCAACAAGCGTCTCAAGTGCGTTTTCTGCCGTATATACTTTTCGGCATCCTGCGCTACATTTTTCTCTCTATCTATATATATATATATTCCATCATTCTTCCTGCTGTTTTCTTCATGAGCCTAAAAAAATTATTAATCTAAATTATATGTATGTTATCGCCAGTTGACAGCAAATGTAATACGAAGAAAATATTTTATTGAATAGGATATCCTGTTTTTGTAGATCTGAGCCTGAGCTACTCTTCAATGGAGTCTTGTATTAACAATGGCCCACTTTTATATGCTCGAAATTGTGCGAAAAGTTTGGTAAAGTATTTGGTTTATATGTCGCGGTTTCCTTTCCCATGTCACTTTCATTTATGCTGCTTGCCGTGTCGGGGTACTCGCACACCTGCCCATTGCAGAGCTCCACCAGGATTGAAGGTACCTTTAAAATTTAAAACCGCCGTTTATTTGTTCTTTGCACGGCACGTTTTGTTTACTGGTGTTTTTTTTTTTGCCAATAGTATTTCTGTTGTAATTTTTGTAGTTAATTCGATCACTAGTCTCACCGATGGCCCGGAATAAAGATGTTTTTTTTTGTTTAGAGTAGAGAAATGAAAGCGTAAAGCTGGAAGAGATGTGGTTCTCCTCTAAGATAATATATTTAAATTATATTCTTCCATTTCTTCTTGCCGTAACTAAAGTCTCGAGAAACTATTTTGTTACTTGACATTTACAGTCCAGAGATAAAAATGCAGTATAGCTCATGGCAGCTTTGACGAATATAGACGATGCAGATAAGAATTAAAAGCCATAGAAGTTTGAGTCAATGTGAAATGAGTTACTAAAACTGCAGACGCACGGGTATTTAGAGGAAGTGTTATTGACAAAATTAAAATACAGCTCTGATACGCATGAACGTATAACAAATATCGAATGAACACAATGGCATCAGAGGTGCTATAAAACGTTTTGTTTTATATTTTGTTATACTAATGCCTGGTCGTTGATACTCACATTGTCTAGAATATGCGCTTTTTATTTCATTTACGCACCAATTTTGCCCTAAAAAGTATCGCAGAAAAGTGAGCAACGTAAATATAACAAAGAAAGCCAAAGCTGACAAAACTTGCTTCCGTATTATTGAATAGTTTGATCGTTAATTTATTTAGGGCAGGTACGTGAGTTTTATTCATAGTTATTTTTTATTTTACAGTTTTTATATTTAAGATGTCGACATGTACGATACTACCGCAGACTACTTTGCTGTTTGGAAGCCCAAAGGACGAAAGTAAAATGAGTGAATTAAATATTAAGTTTAATATGTCACGGGCATTAAATTGTGAGCAGAAAGACGGCAATTCAAAATCTTAGTTTCCAAGTTTTCCCAATTTAAAAAAAAAATATTTATGCATTATAACAGTCAGGGTTACAAATAGAAAATATTGCTAACGAGCTGATATATCTGGGTGATTCCACGTCAGTTCATGGAATGGTGGTCCGGGTCATAATTTTGATATTTTTGTTAAAAATATATATGAAAGCCTTGTTCTTGGGAGGACCATTCCGCTATATATGAACGCCGTAACTATTTTTTTCGCTGATATATAAACTAGAGAATCTCGAGGCGTGGAAATTGAGAAGATTTCTCGATGCTAATTTGCACATTCGTAATTTTGTCATCGAAGCTTTCACGTTACCATAACTTTTTATAATACATTGCACAAGAGATATACAACACATACACAAAAAAATAAAAATATCAATAACATATTTCTATGCAAACAATAAAATCAAACATGGCATAGAAACACGTTTTAGAGACATATTCACAATTTTTTTGCAAATAAACTATTTTTTATAATACTTTAGAAAACATATCAAAATGCGCGTCTTTGAATTATCATTACAAATTTATAAAGATAATATGCCCACTCTTAATTGTCTTCTTGTTATTAACGCGGAAATGCGGCTGATTTCTCAAAATGTGTCAAGATTGGGAGTCAATATTAAAAAAACTCTATTATTATATTTTTTTTAAACTCCCTTTGGCTGTTTGCAGTGACATGAACTAACCTGTGATGGCAACAAATTGAGTAAAATATGACCTCCGAACGGGAAAAGCTGCGACAAACCTTCACTCGGAGCGAGCCGACGTCTCGTTATAGGGGCTTTGCCGCATAACGTCCCCTTCATGGAAGCGTCAAAAGCTGGAAAGCGGGAATCTGTCGTAGAGAGCGGAAAGTCGTGCTGTTCCGAGCATTGCTTTATCGTTGTGTGACTATACACCCCCCCCCCCCCCCCCCCCCCCCGCCCTGCCCTCTTCTTCCCGCCCCTTAACACGAGCAAGAAACGCCTGCGAACGTCACTGCTTGCGGCAGTTAGGAATAGTAAGCACATCACATTGCCTTGATACCCAAAGCAAAATACGTAAAGAGTCAGTTACGGCAAAATAAGGCGAGAGTAGTTGTAAGAGAAAATATGCAGGTCAGTTGGTCAGGAAACATTGCAATCTAAACCCTGAGACGAGGAAAAACAAAAATAACGGACAGTGCGAAACGAAATCTCAAACGCAGCTGAGCTTATTCACAAGAAGAACGACAATAAATGCATGTCCACGCAGAAAGAAAAAATAGGGAAGATCAAGACATGCGACCGCAAAGACTTGACCGAACCTAACCAGACAAACTAAATCACTCCAAGGATAAGGACAGCAACGGGAAGGGGCACCTCTCCCAAGGACCTCAACAGATGAGTTTCACCACGCTATGTGAACCGACCGAGACCGAACCCCTAACATCCTCTTCCAATATACTGCCATAACCCCCCTTCCCCAACACACACACACACAAACTTCGCTCAAACACCAAAAAACCCATAACATTAAAATGAAAAAAAACTTTTACAGGGTAAAAAAAAAAGACTGGCTGACTATCGCTATGCTTACAGGAGACTCGGTGTCTTTGGTGCTCTATAAGTGGAACTACAAACAAACAACACCAGCTTAACCATGCGCGACGCACCGATTATATCTACAAGGGAAGACAGAAGTTGATAACCACAAGGACATTTTCTTTCAAAACTCTGACCGGATATTCGGAGCCGGGAGAGAGGAATTCAGAACCTGTCAAATAGGCGTTTGCGAGGACGTTGCAAGTTCTGTCATTTACGAAGCGAGTAAGAGTCTAGTGTCAAATCGAACAGCCGTGGCCCAACGATTCAGCCCCGTGCGATTGTTCTGTGTGGACTATCTACGGAGACACAAGAAGAAAGTGTATAGCGATAAGCACATCGTATCGGTTGGGAGACTCAACAAAGTGCGGTTGGAAAAGCTACTGGCTCCACGGACAGTGAACGAATCTGACCTTTTATGCCAACATTGCTACAAATACCTCCGGAATGAGATTGCTTCTCCTCACAAACGTGGAGTTC
>JABSTQ010006686.1:0-25948 GCA_013358835.2 Ixodes persulcatus
TCTTTAGGAAGAACGCTTTTGCGGGTCTCGCTATTCTGGATAGCGTGCGTTTTTATGAGAAGCGCGCTTGTGGGCTTTTTACTGCACAGATGTCATAGAAAAATGTCCTTCCAGGGGCAAGCAGACTTCCAAGTTAATTGTATTTGTGTCTTGAAACCTCTACTTCAGCAAGGTTGCTATTGTGAGGAAGCACGTTTCCTCCCATTTACAAGGTAAGTACAAATAAATGGTGTACAAAACACGTCTTAGCTTCAGCCAGGACTCGGCACTCAGCATACAATGTGTATGTAAAAGAAAACACATGGTGGTATAGATTTGAATGATTAAATCAGCATAAAACAGTAACAATAATAAAACTTTCAGTGGTGAGGAACACTTCAAATCTAAAAATCTTAAGCTGCATAAGCAACAATGTACAAGAATAATGCTTTCTTTATGTTGCTTGCCTGTTTAATAGTTCCTACACTTAGAAAGTTCATTTAATGATTAAGGTATCTCCACAATTCAGTACCATCTAACCTCTGAAACAATAATTACATTCAGGAAGTCATCTCCAGCTATCCCGTCACTCACCAGTTCAATCGATCATTCCCTTGCATAGACACATAGGCTACCCTAGCTCGCATAAGACTCCAGCTCGACTGACGCAGGCTTCGCCCTTTCATACATAACTTTTTCTGAATAATCATACAGAATTTAAGGTCGCCTCAGCACATTTTAATGAGAAGGAGATGGTGGTCTATGTGTGAAATATGATTAATAAATGAAAGATTGTGGAGGGAAGGTAGAAAGAAAGGATCTACCAATCTATGGGGGATAGAGGTAAAAGAGATGGAAGAATAAGCAGAGAAATGAAACAAAATATTTAGTGCGGAAATATGTGTGTACCTAAGAGGATCATGTGGAGTGAAAGACGGGAGTATAGCAAAGTAACGTAGTTTAGCCGTGGGTCTCATGATCAGGTTTTTGTCAAGAGACAAAAGGGAATGTAAAATATAGTAAAAATGTTTATGAGAAAATTCTTCATACAAGATTTTTGTACCAAATGTCACCATATGAGATTTTATGGGGGAATGCCCCAACCATTGATTCCTCAGGAAACTGAAGTGCACGTGACTCTACGAAATTTCTCGGAATACTCCAGAAAATATCCCTTGCGATTTAGTTTCCTTAATGTTTATAAGGTACATGCAGGGTTTCCTGCTGATTTTATAATTGGAAGCTTCTCAGTTTCGACACAATTAATCTGAATTATAGCAATAATCCTCTACCTCTCTGTATGTGAGTCTGTCTTTAAAAATGCAATCATCAGGGTCAGCATCAAGGTCTTTGTAAACTATTATCAGGACACTCCAAAACAATCTGAAAATTATGAAAACCAAGTTAATGCTGAGGAAGAACCCGAGAATTTCAGACATGTGCAGTAACTGGTCAATCAATGAATGTTTCCACACAAGGTTGTGCAACAGGTGGTCATCCAATAGGTGGTCGGCCTCGATCAGGGGAGACAAAACTGACATTGCTCAAGAGCTGCAAGCAAAAGTGTAAATGTTTAGGAAGTCGCAAGGCGGGATGGGGGTAAAATGGTGGAAATCTCGTCCTTTCCTCATGCTTTCAAGAAGGCTGCTTTGTATACTGATGCAAATATTTACATCAGTATACATCGCAGAGCTGTTACGTCTGTGTTCCTCTCGAGACTTCTTGCCCGCGTGCCACCTCTTCTTTCTCCCCTGCACCCAGTTGGCTTGTCCACTACAGAGTCATTAGTACCACTGCCACCATTAAATCACTGGCTTTGTGACATGGCGTTTGGATTGCAGCTTGGGGGTCTTAGTGACAGCGATTATACTGAGATTACTTGATTGCTTTGATTCTGGACGAATATGCACAGTATGAATGTGGAAATTGATAATGTGCAACAGTTAGTGTTCGTTCAAAACAGGTAGAGTAGGTATGATTGAGGCATAAATCAGAGAAATTAGACATATATTCTAAGAATCTTCAATGGTTCACATTTTTCCAAATTTTAGAGCTGATCAGGTTTGAAAGTCCGGAAATTGTTACAGTTCGAAAATGATAGAATTTCTCAACATAAGTTCAAAATGTTTGGAAAATTTCCAAATGTTTTGAAACCCGGGTTTGATCTTTGAACCTCCGGTTCAAAAAAAAAAAGATTCCAGCATATACTTCTATATGCAACTGAACAGTCGGTTCAGCATAACTAAATGCAGAAATTTAAAGTGGGGCAGCACGTTAGGGTGTTGGGGCAGGAGAGAGTGTTGTGTTTTTAATACGAACGCCTGTCAGACAGTACGGAAAAACCAGCTGCTCCATCTCGTGCTCCGTTCGTATCCCCCTTCCTCTTCGTCCTCGTCTACCAGCAGCCAGGATCAGCTTGTAGACACAACACAATCCCCCCTCAAAGCAGAGTTCAACAGGGGAAGAACCTGTCTGGAGGTTTCTTAATCCTTGTGGACTTTCGTGGAGCTGGAAGCGGCGGCTGTGCATCTGCTCCAGCTTCTGGATTTGCAAACTCCACCTGTGTTTCATGTCTTGCTGGAAGGCGTGTTCGAGAAAACCTCCACGAATTCAAGCATCCTCCTCCTGACCTGACGAAGGTGCTTGGCCTCACCGCTTCATGAATTCTTTCAGGGGGCCAAACGATGGTGTTCCCTTCGCTCGGTGTGTAGGGATCTTTACCCGTAGATAATCTCCTACACCCGCTGTAAATGGTTTGGCTCTCTGCCTATCATCTGTGTTTTGCTTGCTGTGCTTCTGGTAATCAGCAATGCGTTGGCGGAGTTGCTGCATCTCGATGTGAACGAGCTTGTCAAAACTTGCGAAGCCCACGATGTCCATACGGGTCCACATTTTACGTCCGTGGATGAGCTCAGCGGGGGAGAGCTTCTTCGCTGCATGTGGTGTGCTTCGGTAGACACCCAGAAACTCCTCAAGGCCTGTGCGAACGTTGCCTTGTTCCTGCAGGATAGTTTGGACGTACTGCTTAAGCGCTCAGTTGAAGCGCTCAACCTGACCATTGGCTTGTGGATGGTATATTGCAGACCGATGGTGGGAAATCCCTCTAGACTTCAGGAACTCCTGGAATATGCGGGATTCAAACTGTGGGCCATGATCAGAAACAATCACCTCCGGATACCCTTCCCGGCTGAAGATTCAAATGAGGAATTCACATACAGCTTTAGCCGGCACTTGGTTACAAAAAGCTACCTCTGGCCACTTACTGAAGTAGTCGAGTAAGGTGACTGCAAATCTGAATTGCGATGGAAGTTTGTAAAAAGGTGCAAAAATGTCTATTCCTAGTTGTTTCCATGCACCCCGGAACTGGTTAAAGGGGTGCCGCTGCCGTCACAGCTGTCTTGTCGTTCGTCTGACAGGTGTGGCAGTCTCTAATGTAGGTGTCGACTTCAATGTCCATTCTGGGCCACCAGAAGCGCTGGCGTAGACGCTGCTTCGTCCGCACAATTCCAGGGTGTGACTCATGAGCTAGATCGATGAGTCGACGCCGTAGCGAAATAGGTGGAACCAACACTTCACCACGTAGCAGTAAGCCATCCACGGAGGAAAGCTCTTCTCGCAACTTGTAGTATGTAGATAGTACTTTATCACATTGTTCCTCGTGACGCCATCCGGTGCAGATACACTGGATTACTCGAGGCAAATCAGGGTCTTGCCTGGTTTCTTTCTTGATTTCTTCTTGATCGATTGTGCATAGATTGCGTACCAGGCAAGTGAATTCTTTCTCGTCACTAAATTCACTGCGATCCGAAGGATTCGGAGTGGGCAAGCGTGACAGTGCATCTGCTACGACATTCTCGTTTCCTTTCTGGTAATGTACTTTGTAGTCGTACCTGAGGAGTCGCATAGCCCATCAGGCTATCCTCATTGGTTTTTGACCAATTCCTTGTGTAGAAAGCAAAGTAATGAAAGCGTGATGATCTGTCTTGAGCATGAAATGGCGCCCGAAGAGAAAAACATGCCAATTCTCGCAGGCCCAAAGGCATGCCAATGCTTCTTTCTCCCTTGCAGAGTAGTTGCGTTCGGCGCTTGAAAGTGTTCGCGATGCGAACGACACCGTTCGAATTCCTTCCGGATGTAGTTGCTGTAGAACCGCGCCTAATCCGTAATTAGATGCATCCGTTGTGACGACGGTGGGCAGCGCCACGTCGAAAACAGTCAGTGGAACGCTGTTCTGTATCAGATCCTTCACAGCAGGGAATGCCTCTTTTTGTGCCTTTTTCCATTGAAAGGAAACATCCTTCCGCAGGAGCGCGTGCAGAGGCTCCACAATGGTCGCAAAGTTCGGTACAAACTTGAGGTAATATGTGAGCAGGCCGATTAAAAAACTTAGTGATGTTATGTCTGTGGGGGGTGAAGCCTGCATGATAGCCTCAATATTATCTTGGCATGGCTTGATTCCCTGCGGTGTCAGCTCATATCCTAGGAATTGAAGCTGCTGGACTGCAAAAGAACATTTCTGCTGGTTTAGTTTCAAGCCTGCATCTTGAAGACGTGAAAGAACTTGCCCCAGGTGGGCATCATGCTCTTCTCTTGTGCGTCCGAAAATAAGTATATCATCCAGGTAGACGATGGTACCTGGAGTACCTCAGAGTATGCAGTCCATAATTTTTTGAAAGGCAGGGGCAGCGGATGCCAGCCCGAAACATGCTCTGGTGAACCTGAAGAGACCTTCATGCGTCACAAATGCCGTTAGGTCTCTGCTTTCCTCTGCCAGGTCTAACTGGTGATACGCCGACGAGAGGTCTAGCTTGCTGAAGACACGGGCACCGGAAAGCTGGTGAAAAAGTTTGTCAGGGCACGGTAGAGAATGGGAATCCAAAACTATTGCAGTGTTCGGCTTGCGTAAGTCTACACAGAGCCGGATCTCCCCATTCTTCTTGCGGGCCACCACAATGGGAGACACCCACTCCGAAGCATTAATGCGCTCGATAACCCCGGAGCGTTCCAGCTTCGCCAGTTCCTCAGAAACTTTCTCGCGCACTGCGAAAGGTAGTCTTCGTAGCTTTTGTTGGAAAGGAGCAACGAAATCGTTTTTCTTTACCTTATGTACAAATACTTTCGCATGACCTACCGTAAAATATTGAGCAAGCGCCCACTAAACATTTGAAGATAATCACGAAAAAATAGGGGATGGGCACATGTGAGGTCATCAATTCACATATATATGTACTTTGCATATTTTTTCAGGCGTTTCAATTTTTGGGGGTGGGTGCTTAGTGTGGAATGGGCAGATGCACGGTATTCTACGGTAATCCCTCGAAGAACAGATGGGGGAAGTCTTGTGCGATCTCTGGAAGGTTTCTCGCGGAGACCGTTGCCACCTGTCCCCCAGTGGGAGGAGCAAAGCTTAGTTGGATGTCCAACGCACGTAAGGCGTTTAGGCCCATGACAGCCGCGCCTGTTCGTACGATGTGAAATGTGCAGGTGCCGCGTCTTTGAGTGAACTGCACCGGTGCGTCGAATTTCCCCAGAGCGGGAATGTCTTTTCCGGAGTAGTCCAGAAGTGTTGTACTCTAACATTCCAACTTGTAAGAGTGGAAGTGTCTTCGGTAGACGTCTTCCGGCAGGATTGAAACAGATGAACCCGTGTCGACTAAAGGCCCGTTCACACTCTTGCAACCGAGTACGACCGAGAGAGACCAGACCGGTTTTTAAGCCACTTGCGCCCTCTTAGGACCGGATGCGCTGCAGCGGAGCTGGTGCTAAGAGGTCGCAAGAGGATTAAAAACCGGTCTGGTCTCTCTCGGTCGTACTCGGTTGCAAGAGTGTGAACGGACCTTAAAAGTTTGGTGGGAACATGTGCCAGATGTATCTCGCACGTAACCGATTGTTTGGTAAAGCTGGTAGTTAGCCATAGTTTTGTTTAACCCGAGACTGGGGTATTTCGGAAAAGGGACGAGAAGAAAAGAGGCCACAAGGAGGCGACGTCTCAAACACAGCTAAGGATTTTTTTCCATCGTATGCACTTTTATACACACCACGACCAAGTCCAGTTAGCACCTGGACTTGGTCGTGCGCTTGTTCCACTCTTCGTACATGGGATTTTGCTTGTGAAACTCCCCGCTTGCAAACGGAGGCGAAGTGTCCCTTCTTGTTTCGTTCTTTGCCGGGCACTTAGGATGGTCTGCCATGTGGTGCGGTGACCCACATCTGTAACAAGTGCCGGACGGCTTGCCAGCACGCCTTCGAATTCTGGGCTTTTATTTTTGCCACTTGTGAACTGGATCCCTCTTCCGTCAAGAGTTTGGCCTCCTTCATCGCTTGCTCAACTTGAGAGGCGATGGCAAGAGCAGATTCCAGGGAAAGCTCGGACTCTAGGAGGAGTCCTAGAGTCCTGTCGACTGCGCCAATTGTTGGGTTTTTAATACGAGCGCCTAGGTCAGACATTACGGAAAAACCAGCTGCTCCATCTCGTGCTCCGTTCGTTTCCCCCTTCCTCTTTGCCCTCGTCTACCCGCAGCCAGGATCAGCTTGTATACACAACAGAGAGTATACGCTGCTATTTAATAGACTTACGGGACAGTGAGGGCGACGTGCTCACTGAATGAGTCGAGCATCACATTCTACTCTGATAACACTCTACGCATTCTACTGCAGAGACAGGGCCAGACAGCATATGTGACCGAGTGGCCCGGTGAGCTTTAACCCTGAGTGTTTCATGTGGTGGGCACACCTTTTCGGTACTGCTCGGTTTGATCGAAGGCGCAAGTGTCAACACCTACACAAAAATCAGCCTCAGAAGAAAATACTAAATCTGGTTCTTCGGTGCCTCGTATATGCAAGTGCAGTCCCCATATAAAAACGAACACAAAAAACAAATGCATAATATGTAAAATAATATGCATCCCAGTTACAATTCTTTGCTTCAAGTTGATTCCCACTTAGGTCCCCATTGGTTCCTAACTGGAACCGGCATATCCCAGTTGTAGTGACTCCAAGTGGACCCAGTTTGAAATTTAACTGCTAACCGGCGTATCAGCAGCGACCCCCCCCCCCCCCCCCCTTCCCCCCCGGGTTCCGCGGGGTCCCTCATATCCGTTCAACCTTCTTGCAGCTGGGTTATGCACACTTACCGCTGTAAGTGAGAACCTTAACGTAACTCAGCTGTTGGCCCGCTTAAAACTACTTATTAAATGCGATAATGAATGATTCGGGTCACGTTTCAGGTCTTTGCAACAGCGAACACCCATCTAAGCGCGCGGGCGCACTCGGCCGTCACTACCGTCGGTCACGCTGGTGAAGGGAGCATTGAGCGTCGTGTTATGTTCCGCTCGCTCGCAGTGTAACGAAGGCTACGGGCAGCAGATCAGCTGCGAGACGTTTTTCTCACAGGACGAGCGCCCGGGCTGGAGAAGCGTGCAATGTACAATGCAAGGGGCAGCCGAGTCGGAGCACGCAACCGCAAGCGACGCACGCGCTAGGGCCACGCCAGCCACGCCCACAATAATAACGTCACGTGACACAAAGACAATAAAGATGTATTTATATGTATTAGTACTATTTTTATAACTCATACCTTTTGCCAGGTTGCGTTTAAAAAGGTTGTAAATAAACAGATTTTGTGATAAAAACGGTTAGTCACGTGACCTTTTACTGTAAAGCTGCATTAAAATCAGACGAATTTATTTTTATTTGTAATTATATTAAAAGGCACATTATATTATGTATGCAATAATGATTTATATTAACTATTATTAATTAACAAGGTGACGTCACTTCTGTTACGTCACTTCCGGCGTCGGAGGAGTGATTTGCACACAGATTTCACTCGTTCGACGGGCGTCGGAGGAAGTGCGGCCCTTTGAAAAAGGACCCTACTTTGGGAAGTTGTCTTCTTTTTCAATCAAATAGTGCAACATGTTTTAATAGAAATGAATGCCGAAATAGAGTATAACCGGATACCCAAATTTAAAAAAAATCGAAGGTGGTGTTTTTTTTTTTATTTGCATGGGAATTATTTGTAAATTCATTTTTTTCCCTATATTTGCCTAAATATATCCCGACTATCGTATCACTCAGATACCTTATATATATTTTTAAATAATAGCCATATATAAGTAAAATACTATCTAAAAAGTATATGATAATGATTAAATTATTTCATAAGATATACAGGCTCCGAATTTCGGCATATGTCGTTCGAGGAGGCAGGTCTGGCAATTTTTGGAAAACTAAATATAATAGAAATAAATATCATTACTATATATTACAAGCAAGCTGTACCCATAGTTTGTTTCTAAAAAGTATTTTTTTTTTTATTTTTAAGTTATTCATTTTCAAACATGCCCCCTCCATCAGTGCGCGTTAATGCAACTGTCCACCTCTTCATGCCTTACGATTTTTCCTGTCCCCAAATATTTTTTCTGGTCAAAACTGTTTAGATTTGTTTATAACAGACACTAGACAATAGCATATAAAAACATCAGTTGATTTTAAAATGTCGACCAGCCACTTTTTGGTCGATCTTATCTGAAATCACCCATTACTTAAAATAATTAACGGTTCCCTTACTACAGGAAAAATTCCTGAAGAGCTAAAAGTTGCAGTGATTAGGCCTCTTTACAAAGGCGGTAATAAAAAGATCAATATTGCCAGTAATTTCGCATATCATGAAAAAATGGGTTCAGATAGGTATGATTACCTTCTGTGAAAAGGTTTCTCTCATTACTGATTCGCAGTATGGTTTTCGGAGAAATACAAGCACAACAGCACTCTTGTACGAGTTTTCGAACTGCATCAACGATACATTAGGTAACAATAAAATTGCTCTTGCCTAATTCCTAGATTTGTCGAAAGCTTTCGATACCATCGATCATACGTAACTTTTAGAAAAACTTGAAAGATTGGACTTTAGAGGACCATTTTATGATTTTTTCCATGACTACCTCACAGACAGATTTCAGTTGGTGAAAATAGAAAATTGTGTTAGTGGTAAAAATCGGGTTCAGTGCGGTGTACCTCAAAGAAGCATGTCGCGCCTGTTGCTGTTTAACATTTACATTGAGTTAAGTCTTACGGCTACAGTCTAGAATCTTCATATATGAAGACGATACAGTTCTACTATTACCATATGACATATGCGAAAACGCATTTCCAATATTTCACAGGACGTGGACATGTTATTGCAGTGGTTTTCTGACAATATTATTTCAGTAAATAACAACAAAACGAAACTTATGTGTTTCCGTAATTCCCATAAACAGGTGAAGCTTACGGCAGGTATTTATTTAAATTCGGTGCATGGCAACTCTTGCAAAGGTATAGCACTTCCATACAAACAGTCTGTAAAGTACTTAGTCATATTTTTTGACGAACATATATTATGGAACCATCACATAGAACTTGTTAAAAACAAAGGCTTCGCGTAGTATGGGCGTATCTTTACCGGTTAAAGAGCGTTTGTGGTATAAATGTTAGGATAACTGTTTTCATGGCCTTAGGAGGGTTGATCTTTCGGTACGGTATTACTGTTGCCGGTCAATGTGCAGGAAATAAAAAGCTAGGAATAGATAGACTACTCAAACAGATTGCGAGGAACGTTACGAACGGAACCACATATAACCAGGCACGTAGCCAGAATTTTGTTTCCTCATACAAAATGTCGTATGAGGGGGAGGGGGGAGCCCCAGCAAAATGGAAGATTTCGGGGGGGGGGGGGGGGGGGGGGGCCCGGGCTTCATGGGCCGCCCCCCTGGATACGTGCCTGCATATAACCTAGTAATAGATATGAAAATGAATGATCTAAATATAATGTCTTTTTTCTTAACTGTAAGAATATGTAATATTAATCGGCACTACTACGGTAAGAGCTCGAAAATTGAGGTTAAAAAGAGAAATCTGAGATGCACTGAAAGGTACGTAATACCCAGAACAGGGAGCTTTCGTAGATCGTTTTCACCGTCCCGCAAGGCCCTCTGCAACCCGCTACGATACCGGGAACTCTACAGTCAAGGCTATCGGCGCACAGGCGCAGCAGCAACTTCTTCGTTGCGGAACGCTTAGCGGAGGGGGCAATGCGGTCTACGAAAACTAACTAATTTACGAACTATGGAAAGAGAATAAAAGGGCATCATAATCCTTCCCTTTTTAATAAATTACCCGATAATCTGATTAATATAGTGTCACGGGTGGTGACCAAAAGAAAATAAATAAGCAGGAAGAAATAAACGTTTAATGTGGCGAACTTGTGCCCAAAAGAAAAAGGAAATAGAAGATAACAACACAACGTCGCGAGCGTCAAAGTCTGCGTAATGGTAAGTTTACACCTGAGAAGAAATCCGCTGCCGCGGGAGCGGATCCGCTCTCGGCGGCGGCAGCGGCGAGCGGGTTGCATTTACATCTATTTCCTTCAAGCAGTGGCGGCGACGCCAGCCGCGGCAGCGGTTCCCGTAACATCTCGTCAAATATGACGAGAAGGCGCGAGAGTTCCCGCCTCGGCTCTCTCTCCCGGGCGTTGCTGCTCCCGGAACTACGCCTGCTCTTGACGTAGGCAGCGTCGCGCTGCACAAGAATGTCACTTCCGGTCAGCGAAACGCCTCGTTCGGCGGCAGAAATAGGTCCTGGACCTTAACGGCTCGCCGCCGCGTTTTCCGCCCAGCGTTTCGCCCCAGCGGCAAAAGCTGGGCGGACTCGCTAGCGGATCCGCAAGTGTAAACGTACCATAACAGCGGGATCGCACGCTGGGGCGAGACTGACTGCGGCTTGCCACGCGAAGCCCTTTTTGTACACGCGTGGGCTTCTGGAACAATCGGCGTGTAGAGTTCCAACCTAATGGTACGTTTACACCCGAGAAGAAATCCGCTGCCGCGGGGGCGGATCCGCTCCCGGCGGCGGCGGCGACGAGCGGGTAGCGTTTACATCTATTTCCTTCGAGCAGCGGCGGCGGCGCCGGCTGCGGCAGCGGTTCCCGTAACATCTCGCCAAATATGACGAGAAGGCGCGAGAGTTCCCGCCTCGGCTCTCTCTCCCGGGCGCGTGTTGCTGCTCCCGGAACTACGCGTGCTCATGACGTGGCAGCGTCGCGCTGCGCAAGAATGTCACTTCCGGTCAGCGAAACGCCTCGTTCGGCGGCAGAAATAGGTCCTGGACCTAAACGGCTCTCCGCCGCGTTTTCCGCCCAGCGTTTCGCCCCAGCGGCAAAAGCTGGGCAGATTCGCTAGCGGATCCGCAAGTGTAAACGTACCATAAAGCGCGAAACACATGTACGACGAAACCGTCCGATCCGACGTGCGGACTGCCGGAATGACCTTGGGGGGCGAGGGTTTTCGTAACACCGGAGAGCGTTGAAAACACTCGCCTCCGGCCGTCGTATTGCCTGATCAGACGTCGGATCGGACGGTTTCGTCGTACATGTGTTTCGCGCTTCAGAACGAAGGGCGAGGGTAAGACGGGCCGGGGAGGAGGAAGCAGACGGAACGCTAAAGAGAGAAGACGGTTTCCCCCTCTCTTCTCCAGTGTTCCGTCTGTTTCCTCCTCCCTGGCCCGTCTTACCCTCGCCCTCAACACGGTTCTCGAATTTACCAGAACATAATAATAATAATAATAATAATTGCCTTTATTTTCCATCCAAGATGGGGGAGACCGAGGAAAAAAGCTGCTATAGAGCAGCTTGACGTGTCCTCGACCCCCTACAGACAGTGGTTGAGCAAAAAAGGTTTTTTTGTTAGTGTACATAAGGAGCAAAATCGAGTCACTGATGCAGAAATGAAATGCAGAAACATAGAATCAGAATCACATTAGAATCAACAAAAAGGCGTACCCGCGGCCAGGAATCGAACCCTGGCTTTCTGCATGGAAGACAAGCGCGATAACTGTTAGGCCACGAGCGCACTGCCTACTTGGCCAGCTGCGCGCGCGGCAATATCATTCACGCGAACGGCAAAGAAAGCTTTTATAAAGTGGTGTCTAAAATGTAAAACCTGATTTCACTGTTGCTTATTAGTGTGTTTTTTCCTGAGTCATTTCTGTGTTATGCGATATTGATGTTCAATTATTGTTTATTATGGTATGTTTCACGTGAGGTCGTACAGTGTTTAGAATCTGTTAGTATTTCAGTGTTCAGCAATTTGTTTTGATTTGCGTGTGGAGAGTAGTTTCTTTTACATAACGGAAATATTGCTGTCTTTTACAGTTCTGTTTAATTTCTTTATTTGTAGTGCTACTTGTAATACTGTGTTCTATTCCCTGTATTTATAAATGGTTTGGTCTGACTGGTCCCACGGACAAGCAATCTTTTTTGCTTTTGTGGGCCAGTTGCTGTAAGTGTTTTTTTCAAAGGAACAAAACATCATAATAATAATAATAATAATAATAATAATACTAATAATAATTATTATTATTATTAATGAATGAACAAGGCCACGTGAGGTAGTTAAAATGTCGTTCTTCGTTTGTCGAGCCTTCCCGGCTCTGGGGACACCGATGGAACCGAGCATGGTATGCGGCGGAGTTGTAGGCACTCACGACTAAAAACGAGGGCGCCCCAGGGTCTGTCGGGTTTCGACATAAACGGCTAAAAAAGGATTCACCTATCCCCGGTGTCTGTATGGCGGCGGATGTTTGCCCAGACAGGCTTTCCAAATGTCATGCGGCTGTCCCACCCTGCTCCTTCTAAATGCTCATAGGCGTCCACGTTTTTTGTTTGTTTTGTGTGTGCCTTTTTTAGCTGTGCAGACGACCCACAGACTGGTACTCAATAGTTCACCCTTCCGTCTGCTTCCGCTGCAAAGAGAGACGCACGGGATGAACGTCTTTCCCTGCCTTTGGATTCATCCGTGCTGTTTCAAGTTTTGGTCTCCGGTACCGTTTTAGTTAGGCCATATCAAACAAGTTGGCCCCACAGTTTGTTTACTTACACGTTTGTGACGAACTTCTGAGCACGAATGTTCATACGAAGACGCCTATCCTCCTGCTTGAAGAACTTCGTCCACCTTCATCGAAACGTGAGATAGCGGGAAAACCGGGGCGCCTTTTTCGGAGGTCGATACGAGTAGAGTCATAGTAGTTTGACATCTGTGACGTCATGTCCGGTTTTTGTCAAAATATAGCTATTTTTGTATTTCTTTTTTACCTTGACATCTTCACTTCGCGCATTCCTCCGGAGCGTGCTCCCAGCTCGTTCCTCCGAAGTCAACACAACTGTCATCGTTGGTAAAAGACTGCCCGTGCCTATTGAGTGCCCGTGCCGGCGTTTTTCGCGGCCTCGGAGATGCGGGAGCGAGCAGACGTTAAAAAAAAAAGAAGAACATACGTTTGAACTACAGGAGTGTCAGCAGGAGCCACGTAATACCTGTCACACTCGGAGTGGACACGTGCGTTTGATCGAAGGATTCGCGCTGTTGGATTGCGAATTGGTAAGGGTTTGGGGACCGATCTTTTACGATTGCAACTCGATACTGACGTGACACTCGGCAAAGAAAGGATGGACCGGCATTGCGTAGCTTCCACGAACTGTTATAGCTCGGCAGTGAAGTACAGTCTTGTCAGAATAAAATTGACATACTAATAACAAAGTGTACTACATACCACGTGTTGCGAAGGTAACCCCTACGGCGTTTATTTGTGCGCCATGTCACACAAAACAAGGAGATAGAATCGATGAGAGTCCCTTTTCGACGACAGCGTTCGTCACTGCTGCCTCTGAAAGCAAGATGATGAAAAGGGGAATAGATTGACCTCTTAATCTAAAATTGAGGTCAGCGATCAAACTATAGTACGGGAAGGGTCCACAAGGGTCGCGCGGGCGCGTATTTCATTCAGCAAGCCAGCCTATCGTGGGCAGACGGTCTTGGCCAAGGACCGTCGGAGCAACCCTGCATGCGCCGAGTCGTAGTGCCGGTTAGGCCTATATTCTGCCGAGCTCGCTTGGTCGTTGGAATCGTTGTCCTTGCAGCTTTTCCCGAGTGTTTGTCGATCCAGCGTTCATGTTCGTCATGGTCGGTTTCAAGTACTTCCTTCTTTTTTCTTGCTGCTTGAACTCGGGACGCGCGAGAAGAGCACGTAGAAAAATAAATTTCCGCTGGTCGTCGCGACCAAAAAACTGAGCGACGTTGTTCGTCATGCTGATTTGATTGTAGAAAGTGCGTAAGACGGCTTTGGAGCTGTCGTAGGATTCCGTCGTAACCTGCGGAGAACTTACGAGAATTTCGTTTTGTAGATCTGGCCTCTGTTCTTTAGCGCATGGCACTGCAACAAAAATACGCCGTGACCGCCGCCGCCCCCCACCTCAACACTGGACACAACAACCTGCATTTAGCTCTCCGCGAGAGGTAAAAAAAAATAAAAAATCTCAATTTTGTTTGTTTTTACGTTTCCGGCAGTGACGTCACGGTCGTCAAAATAAATTACTATTTTATTTTGACGGTAGCTGTCAACTGCCCGTATCGACCTCTAAAGAAGGCCTCCAGGGAAAACCATGTAAGACCGATGGACAATTGATGTACGGTATTTTGTGTCCGGCGGCCGCTTGCGCCACATAACGCAGGCAAGTTTAATTACGGTACTCAGTTTAGTTTCGATTTTGAAAAGCGACCGAAATTGTTTGTTTTTTGGCGCAAGCTTGGCGCAGATTACCCATATTTTGACAAAATGTAGCAGGATGGAGCAGGGTTAGCCCCTTGGCGCAGTTTGGCGCAGCAATCACATTACTGGTAACGGTGAATGCTGAAACTTTGGTGTATGGTTCGGACCTCTAGCGCCACATTTGGGCGGAGAATCTGCGTTTGGAGATGCATAGTTTCTTTGTGCAATGAAAAAACAACTAAATTGTTTTTTCGGAGACGCTGTAGATAAATGTGTTAGCCATCGTCAAGTGGCACCCGTACTTGGTATGAATAATGCGGCTGCATTTCGGAGGACGCCAAAGATGATAACTGGGTTAGTTAACAGCCTCAAGTTAAAAGATCGCAGAGCATAACACACCTCTTTTAACAGATTAGTCCTCAAAAAGGCCTGCTTAGTCGAATTCGGGCAAGGAAAAACTGGCAGCTATTTATTTTTCCCACAGCTTTGCCGGACTGGAAAACGCTTGTGTTTGCGCTAATCAGGAAACAATCAAAACTTTCACGCTGCCTCAAGAAAAGCTTAAAATTAATTACTTCAGTGCTTAGAAATTAGGTTATTTTAAATATAACGAACTCATATTTATATCTTGCAACAACATTATGTTTTAGACGAAACATATTGGTATAATCTCATCTCCGGACACCCCGGGTACGCTGGAATAGAGTACAAAATCTCGAGAAATTCTTCTGTAGAGGAATCGCCGAGAAGCGTATGTGAAGTCAAATGCTTCTGGAGTGAATATGTGCATTTTGTTATTACTCGGCTGATTGGAAGTGGAGTTCGAGTACAGTAGCGTTTCAGAATACGGCCCTAAGTGGCGATGAAGGACATTTTACTACTTGTAATGAAATATTACGTAGCCTCTTCAGCTTTATAGTGAGGTAGACGCAGCACAAGGTAAATAAGAAATTCACACACTACACATGGACATATTATCATGGTCTCATAGTACGCCATCGACAATAGGGCCCCTTTGTGACCGTGTTCCGAAATTTACTCATCCTCACTGAAGAACAAAAGCTTTTGTATCTTAGCTTTCGAAAACCTACTTGCGTCTATACACGTTTTCACCCCAAGAACCATAGTAAAAAAGGTATGAATCCTCGCGGAGCCTCGTTAATTTCCCCCTTCATGTGGATAATTAAGAGATATGTAGGTGAATTTTAGATTATATTTATGTTATCTTATAAAGACGTGCACGTTCCAAACGCCAAAAAGCATCGCTTTTTCCCCCGACAACCAAATATCGTAAGAACTACTTCGCGCCGCGTATAAACAATGCGTAAAACATGATTGTTTCTTGAGGTGAAAACGGGTATAGTGTCTCTAAACCTGTTATCACGTGGTATGATCCACGGGAGTTATTTGTGTCTTCTAGGGTAAACGTTTCGACACAACATAAGAGGGGTTTTCAAAAATACATCTACCTCAATATATGAAAGAAACAAGCAACCGTGTTGGAACACGTCTGGCCATGCTGTGACATGTCTCAGGTTACTGATGCACACTTTCGGCTCAGGGCCAGTCTAGAATTTCAAGAGACGGGATGTTAGGCGAGCCCTCGTACTAATCAAGTAATAAGATGCTATATTTGGTAAAAGGTGAAAAGTGTGACAACAATAGAGATTTCAAAACAATAGTTATGAAAGCATGACTGCAGTTTTGTAGTAAGCTTTCCCCATCCTACAATGTAAAATATTGAAGCGAGCAGTATAAAAAAAGAGGGGAAAGATCATTGATTATCTACACACTCGATGGCTTGTAAAAGCAATTTCCAGGAAATTGTGAAAAAGTCGATGAAGAAATGAAAATCTCGACAAGTTCAGTTAAGAAAGTTATTTTATGAATATTGTCACGAATGACGAGGTGACGAACACGGAATAGTTGAGGAGACTGGAACGTTTGATGGGGCGAACTTGTGCCCAAAACAAAAAGGAAACAGAAGATAACAACAGAGCGTCGCGGGCGTCGAAGTCGGCGTAACAGCAAGATGGAACGCTGGGGCGAGGCTGACTCCGGCTCGCCACGCGGAACACCTTTTGTACCCGCGTGTTTCTCTGGAACATTCGGCCTAGAACGTTCGGCTCGTAGAACATTCGTAATCGGATCGGACAAGTCCCGAACAAACCGTCTGTAATTCTCGGAGAGTCAGAGGAATCTTCTTACGGCCTTCTTGTCAGACGGCGGCGTAAATGCAGCTACGGCGCGGGTCTTCTCGGGGTCAGGGAGAACACCTTTGTTGTTCACGACGTGGCCAAGGAACTTTATTTTACCATAGGTGAACCGACACATTGTCGGCTTGAATTACAGGCCGGCGGTCTTGATGGCTTGAAGCACGGCTCGAAGTCGTCTTAGGTGTTCGTCGAAATCCCGTGAAAATACCAGCGTCTACCTGGACGAGCTGCCTCGTCCAGGTAGACGAGGCAGCTCTGCTATTTCAGACCTGCCAGCACAGTGTCCATGACACGCTGGAAGGTGGCTGGTGCTGTACAAAGTCCGAACGCCATCACTTTGAATTCGTACAGTCCGTCAAGAGTGACAAAGGCAGTTTTTTCGCGATCGTGTTCGTCGACTTCAATCTGCCAGTAACCACTCTTCAGGTTTATTGACGAAAAATATCGGGAGTGGCGCAGTCGGTCTAACGTATCGTTGATGCGGAGGAGCGGATAGACGTCCCTCTTCGTCACAGCGTTCAGTCGACAATAGTCCACGCAGAACCTTAGGGTTCCGTCCTTCTTCTTTACAAGGAGGACTGGGGACGCCCATGGACTTCCTGAGGGTTGAATGATGTCGTCGTTGAGAATTTCCTGGACTTCATCTTGAATCACCTTTCTTTACTTTAAGGAGACTCGATACGGCGACTGGTGGACAGGGAGCGCGTCGTCGTCGGTAATAATGCGATGTTTCGCCATTGGTGTTTGGCGAACTTTCGACGACGTTGCAAAACAGTCACTGTATTCGGCGAGGAGATCAACCAGTTGCCGGCGCTTAGGAGCCGGGAGCTCGGGGTCGACGTCGAACTGCAGCGGCGACATGTTCTTCTGCTGTGACGACGAGGTTTCTTCAGAGATTTCGGTGACCACGGCTGGCATCTGAAGCTCCTCAACGTGGCCCACGGTGGTGCCCTTCGTTAGGTGCTGCGGCTCCTCTCGGAAGTTTGTCACGAGAACAGTTGTACGTCCTTCTTGGAGATCTGTTACGCCTCGCGCGATGCCAATTCCTTTTTCAAAAAGCAGTTGGACGCTGCCTGCCAGAAGGTGATGATGATTGTTTTTTTTGGCGCAAGAGCAACTTAGGCCATATTGCGCCAAACAAAGGTTTTTCCAAGGGGCTTAGAGGTGTAATCTAAAAGAACTGCAAGCTCTTTTAGGTGTAATCTAAAGAACTGCAAGCTGGTGTAAAAAGCCAGTTTTATGGAGGAAATTTAAAACTCGATTGAATGGTACCAATGGTTGATCGCCAAGCAGAAAATATGGATGAAATGGAAGGTGATCTCGAAAAAGTTCTGGAAAACATGATCGCCGCTCTTGGTTTAAAGATTGGCCATGCCACAAGATGTGCAAAATAGTCATAGCTTTCACACAGTTGTCGCAAAGTTTAACATCCTCACCACAGAGCAGGTGCAAATGAGTCAGACGGGTATGACCGATTGTTAAGCGGCAAAGGAGAACTTCAACCTGACGGTCTTTATTGAAGGAACTCTCCCTCACCCCCAGTTGCGGCTTGGTAACACGAAGCTTGTTCTCTTTTTCCATATCCCAATCCAACTGCCATGACTTCATAATTGATTTCTGGATGATTGGTTTCAGATCTTGGTGTGGCAAGCCAAGAGGCAGTTTTGGGCACTCTTTTGCAGAGGCAGCAAGCAAGTCTGCTTTCTCATTGCCGGAAATACCCACGTGGCTCGGAACCCAACAGAATTTGATCAAGTGTCCTAGTTGAAGTGATCGGTTTAACCGTACCCGAAGACATTGCACGAGAAGGTTTTTGCTGTCTGTTAAGGACGAAATGGCTAGAAGAACGCTCTGGGAGTCGACAAACAGAATTGCTTTCATGATATTGTTCTCCAATAAGTACTCAGCAGCCATTAAAATGGCGTATATTTCAGCAGTAAAAATATTTGCAAGGGTGTGGAGTTGTCGAACTTTCCTGAAGGTAATGGAATAAACAGCACACCCCACGAAATTTGATGTTTTTGATCGATCAGTGTAAAAGTGCGAGTAGTCCTTGTATTTTTGTTCCAATTCGGCGAACTCCGGCTGAAGAACGAATGAAGAAATAGCTCTCTTTTTGTACTTGGACAGTGACCAGTCACGAGAGATTGGCAGAAGGTCTAAAGGTGCAATTCTTTCATTGATCCTCAGCAAAGCAGCTTCACAAAGGGAAGCTGGAGTGATGTTGCCATGCTTTGAACTCTGAAACTCAGAGGCCGAACAATACTCGGCTTGTTTTCAAAGAGTCGGAGGGATGTAGCAGGTTGGAGGGCATCAAAAGAGGGATGTTGAGGAAAGCTGTATACTGTAAACGACTAAATTTTCGCGAGAACCTAATTTTCGCGAATTTCGCGAATCGCCTACAAACGCGAAAAATACATCCCGCGAACAATTCGGGCAATATATGAAAGCTACGGAAGCTACACTCGATTCGCGAAAATTAGAACCCGCGAATAATTTCAAATTTTGAGCTTTCGCCCGATTCGCGAAAATTTGAGCCCGCGAAAATTAAGTAGTTTACAGTATCTTGTAAGCTTAACAAAGACTCAAATTTTGCCTTCGTCTTTTCAGAGACATTTCATGTGTATCAGCATACAAGCTAAGCACAGGTGATGTTCGAAATGCCCCGTGGCAAGTCAGAGCCCCAGATGATGGTTGGGGTCCAACATCTTCAGGGCAGACGGACGCACCGATCCATAAACAATCGCACCATAGTCCAGGCGGGACCGCACCAAGGAGTTATAAAGTCGCAAGAGGCACCGTCTGTCAGACCTAGGGAGCCTTCATGTGCGCTTTGCTAGGGTGATGCCACCCTTTGTAATACCACTTGCCGACAAACCAGCAGCCGTTTCGGTTCTCGGCGATAATCCGTGGAAAACAAGCACCTTATCTCACAAGTTCGGAGCAGCGTTGTGGAACCCACGGAGGGAGGATTAGCATTTTTCCCCTCGGATGGGAGGACCGATGGACACAAAGGCCACTTTCCGGCGCACGGGGAAACAATGAGAGGAACAAAATGGCGGTGGAAGAGGGTGTGGGAAAGGGAAACAGGCAGTTGGCATCACTCGATGCGAAGCGCACATGAAGGCACCCTAGTCAGACCCCAGGTCGTATGCGACAACGCTTTGAGAATGTTTGATAAACGTAGGCATTTATGTTTCACCTCTTTCAAGTGGGGTATAAGAGTGAGCTTTTTATCAAATATTATTCCTAGAAACTTGTGGGCCTCCTTTACAGATATAGCAACCTCATTCAAGTGCAACACTGGATCTGGAGACAGGCCACGGCGCAGTGAAAAGGGAAAACAGGCTGTCTTTTCGGGGGAGAACCTAAATCCTTTTTGATCAGCCCACTGGCTCATCTTATTGATTGTGAGCTGCAGTTGCCGTTCACAGCTGGACAAGTTACAAGGGGAAAACAATATCTGGACATCGTGGACATACATTGAATAGAATACAGATGGTGGTATAACCTTAGCCAGGCTATTAATCTTCACAGCAAAGAGTGTAACACTTAGTACTCCACCCCGACCCAAACAACACACTGATGTTCTTAGGACATCCAAAGGACGTCCGTAAAAAAAAATCTGGTGTGCGTACTGGTGATGTCCCGAGGATCTCCTGGCAGTCTCCTCATGGTGTAAAAATGTCAGATTGGTAAGTCTTCAGGTTGTCCGTAGGACATCCCACAGGATTCACTCAGGATGGTGTCAGGATCCTTTATGGCCACCCTGAATTAATCCCGCTGGATCAATCCAGGATGTTGTGATGACTTTTGACGGAAAATATCTAACATGCATACGTCACAGCTATACATACCCCGAGTGAAGGCTTACTCAGACATTTCCGTTGTGAGTACGACCCATTACGAATGCTTACACGAGATGCTACGTAGGTTGCTTAGCTATAGAGACCCGTGTGACATCTCGTATCAGCATTGGTAATGCAGTCGGTCATACTCAGAACGCAAATGTCTAAATTAGCCTTCATTCTCGTGGGAAGCAAATACGTAAAGATGAGCTGCATCGGAAAAGAAATTAAATATTTTATTGTGCGCAACAATTTCAAAAAAGGGTTAACCTACCCGAATATTTGAATTTCTGACTAGGTGAGCGATCTTTGCACTCAACAAAAATTAAATCTGAAAAAGTAGTCTACAAG
Organism: Ixodes persulcatus; assembly: GCA_013358835.2. Lineage (NCBI taxonomy): Eukaryota > Metazoa > Arthropoda > Arachnida > Ixodida > Ixodidae > Ixodes > Ixodes persulcatus. The sequence goes on from JABSTQ010006686.1 coordinate 20,975, forward strand.
AAAAAAGCGATCAAAATTATTAGTCCTTTTGGTTGGTGGCCTGGCGTCGCTCTTTTGCATGACGCAGCCAGCTGGCTACCACCTCTTCAGTTTTTCAATACGTTGCACTGCCCACAGCTCCCTTGTTTACAACCTCTGAAAACAATATCGAGTAGAAATGTACATTAAGCATCTAGAGTTGAACTGTTCACCCATTCATACGACCGGAATGTGAACACAAGGCACAATTAAGAGCATGTGGCTGCAATACAAAATAGCTGGGAAGTTTATCTGAGTTGAGAGGTATTTCCTTGGCACTTGTTAAATAGCTAGAACTTGGCAAGGCAAATATTTTTCACACAATACTTACGGCACAGGATGTCGCAGCATACAGGGTCCTGAAACTTCCTTTTGCCCTTAGGTCCCGCCCAGCTATACTGGACGGCTACTTCGTCAGAGCAGTTTTTTCAGTATTCTTCATGTCCCGTCGCCGTGGTTTTTTCCTCCAAACTTTTGCATGTACTTTTTCTAAAATAAACAAAAGCACATAGATGTATAAGCGCATGGCTGTACACATCGCGACACTGTTAGCGCGAACACGACATCGGCGGATTTTCGCATTTTACTTCTAAATAATATTAGCGAGCCCGAAATGTTATGGCTTGCCTTACATTAAAGAACTAAATGAGCTGTTTCCGTAGCTATAATAACTTGGGTGACATCCCTTGGTTTCAAAGAGAAAAACTGGAAAAACCGGCGATTGCTTGTTCGCGCTAACAGCGTCGCGCTCTGTACATAGCTGCTTTTAAGCAGCTATTGTAAATGAAATTGTAAATGAAATCCAAGTACCCACCAGACGTTCTTTTAGTGGTTGTGAAGCCGCGAGTTGCTCATTGAAGGTCTCGAACTCTTCTACATTCACAAAAGGTGCTTCGATGACATCCCCTTCACATTCTGGGGGGGTTTCATTTGCCTGTGACACAAGCAGGTCCAACTGAGTCGAATGTTGTGTCTGCTTCAAGCTGATGATGTGGAGCATCCGGAGTACTTGCTTCTCAAACTCTGACAAAAAGAAAAATGCTGAGCCATTAATAGCAGTTCGAAAAGACAGAGCTTTTCAAATGCAAGAAAGGTCTACAAGCAACAAAGTTTGTTTATCTGGTACAAATGTGCTTTATGTGATTACGTGTAGGATTTTAGGAGGAAATAACACCTAATAGTTTTATTTTCAGCGTGAATGTTACAGCAATTAAAGCAGTTTTGTCAATTAATTTAGTAATTTCTTTCTAGATCTGTAAAACACAACGTTTGTGTTACTTACAAGGCAAAGTAAGGCGTAATTAATAAATTGAATGCAGCATAATGTAATAATACCTACATTTAGGCATTTAGAAACAAAAAGTAAAAAAAAAAAGAATCCTGCATAAGACATTCCAGCTGCTTACCACGCCTGCCCATCCCCTTCAAGGGGCTTTCATGTTTCTTCCGTATATTCGGCAGGTTGCTGCTTGACCCTGGGACAGCTGAAAAACCAAAAGGTATGAAAAAAATTTAACTTATTTTAAGCCGGTTGGACCTTGCGCAAGATGTCATTAAGCACCCTGCCGCACCCTTGGACATGTTGAGAACTCGCTAGTCGTACGGTTTGGTATTTATTCACAGTACTGTGACTGTCCTGCTACAGTGGGTGCAGAAAAGCATTCACAATAAATTGTGGGCACTTGGGCCACTATCATTTCTTTTTTTGATTCAAGCATATAATTTTACGGTCAAGAGTTGTCCTACATTAGAACAATGCAGCATTGAATATCCTTAGCTGGAGCTCTATTATCAGACAGCTCCTCTATGTCCAGCAACACTACTTAAGCCCCATCCAAATGTCTGGTTTATTTATGTATTTTATATTGAGAGCACATTGCAAGTGCCAGAAAAAGAACTAAAGAAACGTTGAAAGGAAATTTTAAAAAAATGCCTTACGTAGCAATTATTCAGATAACTTTTCACTGCATACCTTTGCGGCCCTGCATTTTTGAAAAGCTTTTACGCTTAATCGGTTGATTCTTCTGGTGTTCGCCAGCCATGCTTGTCCCTGTGACAGTCGAAGGAAACGTAACAAAAACACATTTCAAGTGAATTTCCCTTACACGGTAGGCAGAAAATTTACCTGGATGAGAAGGCCTTGAAACATGATGACGTTGGTTCCACTCAGTATTATCTGGCAGTGTCCAAATAGTAATGCTTGCATTAAAGACAGTTCTAATACAAAAAATAAAGCAACTTAAAATTATTTTTTTATTCAAACATCATGTCAACGCCTACCTTTTAATCTGCGTCGCGGTGGCGTGGGTGGCTGCACCGAGTCGTCGTTTCCCTGGTCATAAATCACACGGTTCTTTTTTCTCTTTTCTCCTCCAATTTGCGTCACAGACTCGTCGCTTTCAGAGTCACTGAAGTTGCGGCTCCTCTTTTTTCGCATGTCTCGTCCACATTGGTTATCCGTGCCCAGATCTGATGTCTCCTCCGCTAAAGGAAGTTTTCTTCGTGCTTGTTCAAAAGAATCTGAAAAGAAGTTTTTGTTTTTTGTTAAATAGAGGATTTTTATAGTGTAGCATTGCATGATCTTATGCAACTATCTTCACAACACTCATGCTACTTTTGTTTCTATCAGCAAGAATGCTAAAACAATACATGGCATTTCACTAACCAAACCAGTCAATAACAACGAAGTCCACTTTTGACCAGAAGTCTGATGGTTCTGCCGATTTTTCAATAAGCTTGCGAATGTTTTTGTCATTTCCAGGCCACAAACAATAGTTACCCTTAGCCAAAGGCGTGGCACAACTGCGACGGTGTCATCATCTTGGGGAAACTTTACAATGGCAAAGTCTGCACCATCTATGCACTAGAAATGAGAAGCATAAAAGAAAAATATATCGCTCAGACAATCAGATTCCATAACAAAGTATAGTAATTAAGGCATAGGTTCATCACAAGAGTTCTCACCTCAGACATAATCCTCATGCAGCAGTGGAAATATAGCACTTTTGCCTTTGAATGGAAAACGTACACACTTCCTTGTTGCATACGAAAGTGGCCAAGACTGAAGAGATGACAGGTTGGAAGCCAAGAAGATTGCAAGCATGCACGAATCACAAGGGTAGTTGTACAGACCACTCTTTGTAGTATTTTCTTCCTACTATGCAAACCTCCCCTGTCGTTTCCCAAAAAGCAATGTTTTCTAGCTGAACGATGGTGTCATCATTCAAGAGAAGAGTACTGTCTATGTTGTCGCTTTGTAAAACAAACTTGGCTGGGACAGAGACCTTTTTGTGCTGTGGACCCCTGCATCCTGTAGGTAAAGGTCCAGTCTCGTGCTCGAGCGAGTACTTGATTCCCTGCAGGTTTGTTTTCCAGAGCGAGAGACCGTTGCTCCACATTTCGGTTGTGAAGTTGTTCAAAAATCAAGAAGCCTCTCTGGTTTTCCTTTCGTCTTCTTCAAACTCTGCATAAAGTTCTCAAACGGGAACGAACTCCACATGTCCAGTGGGATCATGAGTGCGGACATCCTGTCCCAAATGGGTCAAAACCATGCACATTGTGGAACGGCACTCTCACCCATAGATCGAAATGCAAGTTCTAACAAAGAAGACTAATAGTCGTTCTGCATAGCCAAAGGAAATCTTCGGATGGAGAAGTGCTTGGCAAGATTGCGATGAGACCCCAGTGCAAAACCTTAAAAATTTTATACATGCTTTCTGGCAGGCACTTTGAAAGAATAAGTGGCCCAGTGTAGAGTACGAACATTCGAAATTCAAGTAGCTTTCCACCTCCAGATCAGAAAGGGTGCGTGGCTTCCTACTAAAATCTGATGCAACAAATTGAGCGAGTTCTACACATTTCCTGGACATTTTATCTCGTACAGCATTTCCAAGCCTGTATGTCTTAGAACCACGAAACCACAGAATTAGAAGTTTCTGGACCATTCCGAGACATACGAGATGCATATAGTCTAAAGGGACTTGTTTCACCAAATCAATGGGCAGCTCCTTGAGAATGGTTTCACCAGTGTGATGCCCTTCCTGGAGACAGCAGCGAAAGTCCTTCTCGTTCTCAGTGGAGCTTCAAGCTCTGGGAAACTCATGCGGCCGTTTGAGTAGGTACCTTTCGCTGTGCACTTTGTACAGCTAAAGTAACCTGTATGACCCTTAATTGACAACTTACTAAGGTACTTCCGGAATTCGAAGCTGAGCTAGTTGGTTCAGAGACATCTTGGGTAAAAACCAGCTGAACAAAGAAAGGAAGATGACAGGAGAAAAGATGGCGAACCACCAGCGGTCGGTTCGCCATTCTTTTCTCCTGTCATCTTCCTTTCTTTGTTCAGTTGGTTTTACCCAAGATGCCTTAATTGACAAGATGTACGATTTTGCCGGAGCATCGCAAACGATAGCAGAAAGTTTCACGTTAACAACTTTTCCTTCAATGAGAACACCCTGCTCCAATGCCTCCTTGAGCTCAGCAACAAAGGGTTCAAGGAATATATTTGCATATAATGCCTTACACTGGCCATAGAAGACTCCCACAGGAATGGATCCAGCTTGCCGCAGTTCAGGACACAACAAAGAATAGACCAAAACTGGTCTGTTGTTCTCTTCGTCAGGTAGCCCATCCACGTTCACAATAACCAAGTGTGTCTGGGACTCGAGACACATCTTCAAAGAGTGCCGCAGCCCTTCCACAAAGCCGAAATGGCAGTACTTGCCAGTGCACATAGATGAAACGCCAACCGCCGCCCTAGGAGTTCGCAACAAGGCTCGGGCACTGCCAGGAAGGTCGGAGTGGCATGGATGAGTACGTAAAGGCTCCACAAGGCTTGTGACGGACGACTGTGATGCAGAAAACTACAGCCCATTCTCTCAATTTGGTTAGAAAGCCCTGGGCCTCTCCTGATCTGAGATCATCGCAGGCAATTGGACCAGGAAAGTCGGGCTCCAATTC
>JABSTQ010006687.1:0-41218 GCA_013358835.2 Ixodes persulcatus
CTCCTTGGCTATCCGTTCGGATGGTGATGGAATCGTTCCTAGCGTGCGAGGTAATAGCTTCGGCTATTGCTTGGATTTCAAGAGCGGTTCGGCATGTGGCGTTGGTGTGGCTGTGGGTGCTTTCGGTTTGGGGGCCTACTACCGCTGTGTTGCCGCTCCTTGTGTTGTAGTTGACGTTTGCATCCGTGTAATAATATGTGGTGGCAATGTCTGTGGAATCACTGTTCCGCTCAATGCATTTCTTGTGTTGGTCTCTTCTGCCTGTTGGTTTCTGGGTTCATGTTCTTCGGAATAGGTTTAATTTCAATTCTGGGGATCTGGTCCCACAGGGGTGGTTGTTCTTGGATTGAAGGTAGTGTGGAGTTGTCATATCCCATGCTTAAGAGAAAGGATTCATTCTTTGAAAGTGTTGAAAAATTCAGTGTCCAAGCTTTTTTAGGGGCGTGTATTGGGGTACGCCTCGCGCGTCGGGTCGCCTTTCGTTGTTGCGTTTGTAGTTTTCTAGTCAGTGTTTTGGTCAGGCTCATGTATGGTGCGACGTACATGACTAGATGAGATCAGGACCTTCTATGGTCTTACGTAGTTCATGTCCTTTGAGTCTGTGCTTCTTTCGGGTTATTCTTCCCAACATATGTGCGATTCGGTTGGTAATTATCTTGGTCCATTTGGCGGATTTTCCATTTTGTTCGAGGTAGAAACAAAGTATGTTGATGCACTTTTGTCTCGGGATGTTTTTCCCATCTAGCATGTGCCGTATGGACTCCCGTGTTTTTTCTGCGTCTTTGGTGTTGCTTTTGAGAACTGCTATGAACCCCGATTTTTCAGAGGAGCACTTGAGTCCTATGGTGCGAGTGTAGTCTCGGGTGGTGTCCAGTCCTCCAATAATTTCCTCCTGGTAAGCTGGGGATCCTCGGTTGCTCCACAGGATAATATCATCCGCGTACAGGCCGAAGTGGAGGTTGGGTATGGTTTTGAGGAAGGTTGGAAGGTCCTTTGGAGCGAGGTTAAAACGTGCAGGAGAAAGGATTGCGCCCTTGTGGTACCCCTGCGTGGAGGGGAAATTTGGGGCTAGAGTAGCCTCCTATTTTTATCTCAATGGTTCTGCCTGTGAGGAAGTCTCGGATGTAAAAGTAGAGTTTCTTACCCAGTTTTGTGTGTCCTTGCTTATCTAAAATTGCATGATGTGACACATTATCGAAAGCTTTCGGTATGTTGGCTCCAGCTGGGACGCGGGTCTGTGCTGTGCTGGCGCAGTCATACATTTTGTGCTCAAGGTTTATCATGGTGTCTCGAGTAGATACATGACGGCGAAATCCTGTCATGGCATGATATAGAATGCCCAACTTCTCTGGATGCCATTCAAGGCGTTGTAAGGCCATGCGTTCTGCAAGTTTTCCTATGCATGAGGTGAGTGAGATTGGTCTTAGGTTGTTTTTTTTTATCTGATCCGGTGATCTGTCGGACTTTGGGATTGGTATGATCACTGCTTCTTTCCATTCTTGGGGGTATCTACCCTTATCAATGCTGAATGCTGGGCTAGTTGGTATTGGTCTTGGGTTGGCAAAGGCATGGTAGCGCTTTTTAGATGAGTACAAAAGAAAGAAAGACAAGACAGACGCGAGTGCTGACTGCAACTATTTAATCAACATCCATGTTGATTAAATAGTTGCAGTCAGCGCTCGTGTCTGTCTTGCCTTTCTTTCTTTTGTCCTCGTCTAAAAAGCGCTACCATGCCTTTGCCAACCCAAGTATCTACCCTGTGTTCCAAGCTTGGTTGATTTGTTCTAGGAGGGAATCGAAGTAGTTTTCCGGTAGGTTCCTGATCATGGAATACATGATGTCATGTTTACTGGGTGTCGTATTTCATGTGATGCCATACAAAGCCGCGAGCATCTCTTCTTTGCTGAATGGGGAATTTACACCAGTATTCATGTCATAGAAGCCCGCACCCCCACCTCCCTCCCTCCCTCCCTCCCTCCCTCCCTCCTCCTCCCTCCTCCTCCTCCTCCTCCTCCTCCTCCTCCTCCTCCTCCTCTCCCCCCCCCTCCCGGGGTATTCCAGTAGAGGAAAGGGGTTTGGATTTGTTGGGTAGAGGAGGTCTTTTAGTTCTCGGACTATATCCTCTGGTGGCTTGTTGGTCTTCATTTGGAGTCATTCTAAGCTGTGTGAAGGTTTGCCCTGTCCGAAAAGTGTTCTTTGTTTTTGCCATACTCGGGATGTGTGGAACTGGCCGTTTCAGCCATCACACACATGCAGCCAGTTTTTGGTGACTAATTTATGTGCGTAACCTTAAGCTTCTGTGATGAGCTAAACGACTTCCTTTAGGCATTTCTTGGTTTTTTTCTTTGACTATTTTTTGTCTCTTGTGCTAAAGAAGATGTGTATTTTGGGGTAGTCTTCCGCTGTGGCGACATACTTTGTGAATTTTTTGTGTGCTTGCTTGACTGACTCAGCCCATTCTGAGGGGTGTTTTGGGGCCTCTCTGTTTTCCAGCAGTTCTCCCAGTTTTCCAGCAGTCATTTTCTCCCATTTGGTAATGTGTGTTGTCCGTCCTTTTGAATATTCTTGTGGTCCATGTTCGTGTTCGAGGGTGGTGATGATGATGTGGTGATCGCTGCCTAGATCCTCCATGGTGTTCTCCCGTTTTTGGTTTATTAGGGCCCGTGCACCATGTCAGATCCAGGTTGGTGTTTTTTTCGAAACTGTCGCCTGTGCGGGTGGACAGTGTGGTGTCGTTCAGAAGTGTGAGTTGACTTTGTGTAGTTTGTTTCTAGTTTTCGTCCGTTCAGTGTAATGTAACAAGTCAAAGAGCCGTACTTTCGGAGTTGCTATGCTAGGAAGTTTATTGTATGTATTACGACAGTTTCGCCGAGAGGCTCGGCTTTGTCAGGAGATGGCATACACAGTGATGGAAGTGCCATTTTACCTTTTGGAGCAGGCCTTGTAGCAGGCAAAATGTTGTTTTGGAGCAGGTAGTGGCCCTTGTGGAGCAGGGTCCGGCATATGTTGGCATATTACTTGATAATGAAATAATGCTGCATTGCTATATAAAGCCCATCTCTATTATTGGAACACAGCGCCTGTCGCCTTTTTAAGACAGGATATATAAAATTGAACAAAGTAAACACAAAAAAAAAAAACATTTTTTTAAAACAAAGTTTATCTGCTCGTCAGATAAAAAAAAATACAATTAAATATGTCACACTGAGTTCTGATGGTACAGGATATTTAGTTTTATCAGCCTGCACTTCTTTTAAGGTATCTGCAGCAGCATCTAACGACCCTCACTATTGTGGAATGTTTTAGTTCAGATTAGAGTTGTCTTTCAGGCAGCAGCTTCAAATATTGAGGTATCTGATATTCGCTTCAAAAAATCCGATTCATTTTCGATGTGCTGGCCAGTGGCGTCACGAGGGTCAGCGGCACCCGGGGCGGTAGCCCGCCGCGACACCCCCCCCCCCCCCCTCCGCTCTCGCGTATATCGCCGCGACCCCCCCCCCCCTCCCCCCCCCCCCCCCCACTCTCCGCTCTCCCGTGCATCGCCGTGACCCCCCCCCCCCCCCCCCCCCGCTCTCGTGGCCCGACGTGACACCCCCCTGAGCGCTGCACCCGGGGCGGTCCGCCCCCCCCCTTGTGACGCCACTGGTGCTGGCGAAGTCACGATCGGATCACGGCGAGTTAACCCGTTGAGTGCGCTCCTTGGCATGCACCGACGCGCTGCAGAGAAGCGACACCCGCGGAACAGACACCGCAGTCGCGCGAGTCGCGCAGTGCTTTGTGCTCCGAAAAGGACGGTGAGGCTTTACCAGCACTACATCCAGAGTTTGGTGCAACTCAACTATTGGCGACGTGCGCGACCGAAAGCGTCGCTGTGGTCGGCCTTCCACGATTGGCCGAGCGCTGACTATGACGTCAGAAAAGGATTTATCATCGACGGAAATAAGAGGAATGAAAGAACTTTAATTTTGACGGTGTTGGCAGTGTTCCTTTGAGAGCGCAATGATTTCAAGCTTCCACCATGCTATTTACGAACACCATCGAACTTGTTGTTTGCAAGGTAATGACGTCACAAGGGGGAACCATAGGAGGGCGCCACCAAAACATCTCGCCGCTAATACTTCGTTTCAGCTTCGGTGCCAGCGCAGCCGAAGCTACAAGTGCGCGCATGGAGCCCGTAACGGTGCCCACACTGCACGAGCCCACGCGCGAGTCAGGAGTGCACAGAGCATTGGGCTCGCGCTAGCTTTTACTTCGCTGGCACGGGAACAGGGGGGCTATGTTGCGCTTTTTGGACTCCCAGGAGACTAGGGAGAAGGAAGTGACGTCAACAACGCAGCAAATGCAGATTGGATGTTGATTTTGTTTTCTTCTGTCAACATCCAATCTGCGTTTGCTCTAGTCGCTGACGTCACTTCCTTCTTCCAAGTCTCCTGGGAATCCAAAAAGCGCAACATAGCACCCCTGGGCGGGCCAAGATTGAAAACATCCACAAGCTCGGCCTTTTTTTCTTTTTTTTAAATAGGCTGCTCAGTGGGATGGTTCCTCACTTAGCCTCTGCGGCTTTGGTCTCAGATGTTGCTAACGTTGTTCCTTTCAATTATGATGATGATAATGCGCCCTCGCAGTTTCGGTTTGTGTTGCGGCGCGGAAAATACCGCGGTACCGCCACGCGCTCTGATAAGACTTCAATTTTTTTTTTTTTTTTGCTACATCTCATCTCGGCGCAGGCATGGCACAATTCTTCGGTAAAATGACAATTTGGCGCTACATGTAGCAGGATTGCGTCCTTGGCGCAATTTGGCGCAATTGGCGCAGCACTTCCATCACTGCATACATGTCATAGTTGGCGGGGTGTCGCTCCATCCTGCTGGTTCTTGGTTTGAGTTCTTCATGATGATCTGTTGATAATGGAGTGCCAGAACGGCCACACCCACAAAACTTGGGTGGAGGCCATCGGCTGCAAGGACGCGTCGCACTGGCATCTCCGTGAAGGCATGATGAATGAAGAAGGAGCCCGAGTCACTACGACAGAGTTTGCTTACTTCGATGTTGGATCTGGTGACTTGGTTGTTAAACCACCATACAAATTGGTGGTTCGAGAAGCACCGGCAGCGGTTTGCACTACAGGGCAAGACGAGGCCGATGCAGATGTATCCAATCTCTGGTCTCGTTGATCGGATGTAGCTCAGGAGCTCGTGGAGGTATTCCAGGCTTGGTTGGGCGCCGTCCTTGGCGTGGGTGTTAGTTCCAACGTGCAGTATTCAAGTGCTGACAGTCTCTGGCACGTATTCCAAAAGCTGCGTCACGTCTGAGAAACGGCTGCCGCTGTACGTTATAAATGCGGGGGCCTCGCTGGAGTGCGCATTGAAGTGTTGATATAGGTATTTTGCTTGCGAGTCTCCAATTATTGCAGTCTTGATCGTGCACTTGGGGTACTTCTTAGATAAACGCTCCGCAGTACGGGGGCCCGTAGCAATTGTTGAACGCAGGTGAGACAGAGTTGTTTGAGAAGAATAGACCGGGAAAATTGAATAAGTTAAAGAACCATACTTTCGGAGTTGCTATGCTAGGAAGTTTATTGTATGTATTACGACAGTTTCGCCGAGAGGCTCGGCTTCGTCAGTAGATGACATACATGTTATATAAAGTAAAATTTCAGGGGGTGTTCAGGTGTGAGAACACCCTCCGAAATTTTACTTCCGATGGGAGTCAACAGATTTTTCAAGCTCCAGTCAGCCTTGCATGTCGCGGGGTCATCTGCAGCCCAGGGTCCAACCGATAAGTTTTGGAAGGTGTGCCCTGTGCAGGATGCTGTCATGCAAATGTCTGGAACTTGCTCCATCTGAGAACAAATAGCATCAATGAAAAAATTATCTTTTCCACGGGCAGAGTTGCGGCCAAGCAATTTCTGCAAAACAAACCTAATCCCGAAGGTGTCAAGGTATTCGTTCGCTGCAGCTCAGATGGTATGGCAAACGACTTCGAGCTGTACCAGGGAAAAGGAACAAGTACACCGCTCGAGCACAAGCACCTCGGGCTTGGTGGCTCAATTCTGATGAGATTGGTGGAACACTCGCCAAAGTTCAGGAACTTTGAGTGTTTCTTCAACAACTACTTTACAGCGGTTCCACTACTTCGAGAACTCAAGGCCGTCGGTATCTGGGCCATTGGTACTATCCGTGCGAACAGGCTGCTAGGATGTGCACTCAAAAGTGAAAAAGAAATGAGGTGAGAGGGGTGAGGCAGTCTGGACACAAAAGTCTCGAGAGAAGGCAATGTAACCATCATGAAATGGCAAGACAATGGAGTTGTCAACGTTGCTTCAACGTTCATGGGTGTAGATGAGGCCACAACCGTAAGGTGATGGAGTGAATCCACGAAAGAACACGTAAAAATCCAAGCCCAGCATTGATCAAAAAGTATGACGCCTTCATGGGAGGAGTGGACAAAATGAACTTCCTGCTCCCTTTGTACCCCCTCAGCTCCAGGACCAGAAAAATGGACGGTACAGCTGATCTATCACTTGACTTCATTTGCTCTAGTGAACAGCTGGCAAGAGTACCTCAAGATACCCATGAGATTCGCATCCCACCTAGAAAGGTGCTGGACATGCTAGGCTTCCAGAACAATGTTGGACTGGCACTGATCTCGTGCAATAAGCCTAGCTCCAAGGCACGCAGAACCCTAGGGTTCGTCACCAGGGTCTCGCGTCACTACGGCCCGGAATCTTTTCGGGCTCTCTACACAGCGCTGGTGCTCCCACGCCTCGAGTACTGTGCGTCCATTTGGAGTCCCCATCAAGCCCACCTTACGCAGCGTCTAGAGGGTGTCCAGCGTCGCGCAACAAGGACGCTATTGGCGCGCTTACAGTGGCCACTCCTCAGCCCACAGCCATATGAGGACCGACTGAGGCAACTGAACTGGCAGTCGCTTGACCATCGGCGGGTGATTGCACGTGTCAGACTCCTGTGCCACCTTCTGGACGGCTCAATGAGCAACACATACCTGGAGAATGTCCTCCGCATGAACAAGCGCTCTGGCCAGCCAGATCGGCTGCGAGCGCGCACAGTTCGTCATGGCCATTCTCTCCTCCCAGCTGCGGTTGAGGCTTTTCTGGCGGCCCCCTCGGATCTACGTGACCCCATCCCTGAAGACAGAAGAGGCACTGCGCTTCTATGCCGTGCGCTTTCGAGGACCCGACGGAACTGACCCACACCGCCGCCCACTGACTGACCGTGGTTCTGCCCGCGGTTGACCGTAGGGCGGGGTGCACTGAACCCTAAGCTATCATCTAGTCGCCCCAACAAATTAATTATCCTTTTTTTTTTTTTTTCATTGTTTCCTGGGGGGTTGGCCAGCAGACGCACTCGCGTACGGGCTCTCGCCTATCTGCTTCGCCTCGCACGCCCTCCAGGACGCAGCTCGTTCACTGTGCAAATAAAGATTATTATTATTATTATTATTATTAAATGCGGTCGCCCATGCCTTGACCAAGCAACCGAGCCTCCAAAAGAAGTACAGAATGCTCAACCGTCGACCGTGAATGCAGTTCGCTATGATGGGCTCAACCACTGGCCAGCGCATGCCACACAGAACTTAGCACAGCGCTGCAAGCTCGAAGGCTGCACCTCAAGGACCCATATCCGCTGCCAAAAATATAATGTCTTTCTCTGTCTCTGCCACCAATGACTGCTTTTATGCCTTCCATAACAAGTAAATTTGTTTGTTTCCATCTGCTTTGGTAAAAGCAAAGCCTTCTGATAAACTCAGTATTTCATGAATTTACCGTAATATCCCGAGTCATCGCCCATCCCCGAGTCATCGCCCACCCCAATTTTTGGGCCAATATAGATTTCTAAAAAAACACCGAGTCATCGCCCACCCCTTTAAATACCCCAACGCGAACTCCGCGATCTGCAAACACTCACCCTACCCAAATGACGTGGCCGCAGACCTTACAGCTGGAGGACGTCCGTGAAAAAGAAAAACGGAGAGAAAGGCCCTCTCTTTGCTTACGCATTTTTCGCGTGAGCGACTCCGAAGTGGTAGTGTATCCATGCGAAAAGAAAACGATGAAGATAACAAAATAAAAGTTTGTTTTGCTTACGAAAATGTCGATCCGACAAAAAAAAAGAATCTGAAAGATAACACAAGCATTAACCCAGTCAGGAATCGCGAGGTAAGCGTACGCCCCATATTTTGGGATGTAACCGCGGAGTGTAAGGTCGAAGTCTGTCTCCGCCGAAGTAAGGTCGCTGCGAACCCGCTCCTTCTCCCCGCACGTCGCGACCGCGGTTGTGCAATGTTTTAGACAAAGCCAACAGGTAAATAAAGCTTTTCTGGAACGCCCTCCACAGACGTTAGTAGAGCGCCCCAAACCCCCATTGATAGCACGCCGTGCACGGACGCACGCATGTACGCAAAAAACAAGGAAGTTGCGCAAGAGCTTGTGATTGACAAGGCGCCCGACTTGGCCCGACGCCAAAGTATTTGCCACGCCATCGCCGGCTTTTCCGCTTTCCCAGCATCGCTCTTCGTCGCTTCTTTGGTCCGCTCGCTCGCTCGCTCGTTGCGCCTAATTGGTTTTTCTATTTTCTTGCAGAATTTTCTTTCTTTTCTTCTTTTTTTTTTTTTACTAACTAGGAAAACATAGTGGTGACGTGTTTTCACGGAACAAACGTTCGTGCTCTATGCAGATCGGTGGTGTTCCTAGCGCGTATGCAAGCAACGGACTTCAGGGTAGTAAAACATTCTTTCGTGAGCATTTTTTCTATAAAACAATAAAACTAAATCGAGTTTCGAGTTTAATGTATCTGTTGCGTAGCAGCGCTAGATACGGAGAGAAAACTGGGCGGCTTTCTCCGCTTTTATTAACTTTTTGTGCTCACCCACCGAGACATGGCCCACCCCACTTTTTCTATGAATTTCAGGCGGCAGAGGGGTGGGCGATGACTCGGGATATTACGGTAATAAAAAAAATGCCCTTGCTATATATTAGGGCTGGGCAATTGATTGATTAACTAAACGATTAATTTGTTCATGCTTTAATTGATTAACTTCTTTAACCGGTTAGTCGGTAAAATTTTAACGAACCAAAACAGTAAAAAGTAAGCGGTTTCACCACGCAGACCTGGACGAGACCACCTGAATGAAGGGCAAACTTCAGGTCAAAATTTAGCCTAAAGTAAACTGTAGGGCAAGATTTGTAACTCTTGAGAAGGGTGCAGAAGGTTACACGTATCCCGGCCTCTTCAACGCCACTCGAGTGTCCGTTTAGCGCAGCAGAGACTAGCGTGAGAAATAAAGGGAGGTCGCTCTTGTATAAACAAAAAAAATATTAATTCTGATTTTAAAAATTATGCGTGTAAATTAGTGAGACTGATCATCGATTAAATAATTGATTAAAGGGTATTGATTAATCGGGTTAACCCTTTGTTGCATACTGGCCACTACAGTGGACAAAATTATTTGATTTTTTAAAGAAAGTGCAAGGCCGCAAAATGCCCGCACGCATAGTGTCCAATTCAGAGGACGTATGTGTTTTCGAGTGCCACTCACAGATGGCGCCACCATTCCACTGGTGTTGACATATTCAGCATCCAAGGTGGCAGCTCCCACGAATTATAGGTAAGGCACGTGCTTCCTTGCAAACGCGCCGTAAACTGTTGCAAAAAACTCATTCCTTCTCTGTTAAACGTTTTCACGTCTTCGAGGAAGTCTTGAGGTGTAATCTGTGTATATATCAAAGTTCATTAAGTCTTCATTGTTCAGTAAGTGATCGGTTTGTGGCTTGTCCACTCTGGTGGACGCCATGCACAGCAGCATTACGGGCCATGTGCTATGCACAGATATGTTTTTTTGTCAGCAGCACTGTAAATATACTGGACTGGTCCAATTTTTTGTTGTAATGGATAAGGCACCATAATTATACATATTCCAAGAAAAAATACTATATTTTGTTTGTCTTTCTTTGCTTTAGGGGCAAACGATCTGCTACCAAAACGCCTTTGAGAGAAGAAGACATCGATGCCTTATTGGACATTCCAATATCTGAGTCAGAAATCAACGTCCTACTTAGAGATGGTCAGCCATCAGGAAGTGATGATGACCTCTTGGAAAGCAAGGATGATGACATTGATTATGCCTTAGAGGATGATCAAGGCAGGTGTGATGAGAGCTTGGAAGATGCCAGCCAAAGTGATGACAGTGATGAAGACGATCTCGACACGGAAACCCAAGTTCCGCCACCAATAAAGAGACGTCGAGTTCAAAAGGGAAAACCAAAGTTGTGGTCATGGGACGAAAGGGATCTGGTGCCCCCAGACCAACTTCCTAATGAACTAAAACCAAGAGGAAGAGCAGAAACTGGAACAACACCTCTGAAAATGTTCAGGACTGTGTTTGATGGCGAGCTGATTGAACTCCTTACGTTTGAGTCCAATCGATACAGACTGTGAAATCGTACCAACATGAAGCCAATAACTACAGAAGAAATGGATGTGTTCCTTTGCATCTGTATGTGTATGTCAGTCATCGACATCCCCTTCAGGCGTTGGCATTGGTCGCCCAACACGAGGCAAGATGTGGTTGCTGATGCGATGACCCTGAATCGGTAGGAAGAGATACTGTCTGTTCTGCACGCAAACGACTCTGCACTCGAAAAGAAAAGTGGCGATGCTGGTTTTGATCAACTGCAAAAGGTTCGACCTATCATCAAAAGATTGAACACTAGCTTCAAGAGCTTGGTAGAACCGGAAACATGTCAAGCTATCGACGAACAAATGATCCCATTTAAGGGAAGGCATTCAATGAAGGTCTACGTGGCCAAGAAGCCTACCAAGTGGGGCTATAAGGTGTGGGTGAGAGCCGGACAGTCTGGCTATGTTCATCAGTTTGAACTGCACGGTGACAACGTGAGGTCCAACCCGTCTGATACCCCACCTGAAATCGGTGAATCCAGTCGGGTAGTGATGCGTCTTGCCAGAAATATTCCTGCAGGATCGTACCTCTATTTCGACAACTATTTTGCGTCGCCACAGCTCTTGGCTTACCTCAAAGAAAACGGAATCCATGCAACGTGCACGATGAGGAAAGATCGGACGGCACACTGCCCTCTAAAATCGGAAAAAGAACTGAAATCTATGGGTCGAGGCTCGTTTGATTATAAAGTGGACAAGGACCATGGCATTATGGTGTGCCAATGGTTCGACAACCGACTGGTTGTCATGGGGTCCAATGTGCACAGTGTTCACCCACTTGTGAAAGTGCAGAGGTATGACAGAAAAAACAAACGGCATATTGAAGTAGAATGTCCGGCACTCGTCGCAAGCTACAACAGAAACATGGGCGGCGTAGACAAGTGTGACATGCTACTTTCTCTCTACCGGATGCACTTCAAGACAAGAAAGTGGTATAAACGCGTAATCTTCCACCTGATAGACATTGCAGTCGTCAACTCATGGCTTCAGTACCGACGCCTCACTCCGGGCTGCACCATGCAACTTGGCAAGTTCAAGCTCTCCGTGGCAACGGGGCTGATCCAGGCTCAAGCAAGAGCAGTTGAACAACCAGGATCATCTTGCTCGGAGTTTCCAACAGCTCTAAAAAGAAGGCTCCCCGTCAAAGCTTCCTCGGTCATGACTGACGTTCGCTATGACCAAGTTGGTCACTTCCCCCGGCAAGCTGCGGCAACGGCCCAACGATGCAAGATGACCGAATGCAAGCGCAAGTCGACCTACATTTGCCAGAAGTGCAAGGTGAACTTGTGCATTGACGGCAGAAGTGACTGCTTCTTCAGATTCCACAATGACGCCTAATTTACGATTTTTTGACGTCAAGAACTGACAGTCTTTTTTTTAATGCTTGGAAGCTGCAGTGCATGCTGTCCACTGTAGTGGACATTTTGTAACTAATAAACTACATTTCTGAAAGCTAAAAAAAAATCCTGGGTCTTAACACCAATGGTCGCAAAAACACAAAATTGCATGATTTGCATGGCTAGTTTTAAAGTATGCAACAAAGGGTTAACACTTTTAATCGACGCCCAGCCCTAGTATATATAGATCATCACGTAGGTTCATTTGTAGTGATTTAGACATGTACACAAATGTGCACAACATAAGAAACAAGCCAGCATTAGCAAAAAAGTAGCGGCTGTCTTTATCTTTTTTTTTTCTTTATTTGTTTTGCGGATACTTTTCCACATGGGGGGCAGAGATAAAGGCACAAGTGCCTGACGGAGCCTCTGGCAAATAAGGTAGGAGTGTCATATACAAGAGCAAAGCAACAAAGCAGAACTAATATACACACTCTGGAAGCCACAATCACAGGATTGCAAGAGCCAAGGAAAACGCACCATCAATAACAGACCTGCCAACACTACAATGCTGAAAATACTACAGGGGATGTCAAAAAACACTACAATTGTGTGAAGAAATACGAAAACTATTTTATTCTTCAAAAACTTGGTTTAGGTAAAAAAAATGCATCAACTAGGGCACAAACACATCATACATGGCACGAAATGTCTTATTCTTTAGAAGTAGAAGGTTGGGTCAACACTGAGGAAGTTACAGCTTTTGCTTTTCTTAGGAAGTTCTTGTCGAACACTTGTTCATGGCACTTTCCGGACTGGCTGCATCTCGCAACTAACAACTGTTCAAGAGTCTTTTTCGACATGGAGGAGCGGAACTGCGTGTGTGCCCTCTTCACTTTGCTGAAAACTCTTTCGTCTGTGGCTGGTTTAACGGAGACGTTAAGGAGCAAAGTTCTAGCTCTTTAACGTCTCTACAACAACCGCCGTGAACGGCACGTTGTGTTCGATCAAAAATGCCGAAAAAGGCGTTCTGCTCGGGTAGTGTCGTAATCCGTTGATCAACTAAAGTACCCTCCAAGCTTCGCGTTGGTTCTAACTAATTTTGCAGAGTCCTTGTGCTTTTTTGTATGCAGATGACACAGTATCTCCCGGCGACCAGCGTGCAAAATGTTGACATCGCAGCGACAGAGACTACAAAATGCGTACTTTTCGCCCTTGCGCGACGTCTTCATAAATGGAAAGTCGGTTGAATAGCTGGGAATAAACACTTGGAAGTATTTTTTCCCGACATCTTGTAGCAAAGACGGTTTCAAGGGATCATGAGTAAAAGTTCCAGTAACACAACGCACAACGTTCGCCAGAACCAACGTCGCCACAACAAAGGAGGTTTCCTAAACAGTTTTGATTTAAGATGGATTGGTGGATGTTCTCAATGACAATTGCCTTACAACGAGGAGCGGTAGCTTGCGCCCCCTGGCATACAAGTCGATGTACCAGTGTTGCCAACCCCAACTTGTAAACATGCAAGATGCAGCCTAAACAAAATCTTTTTCTTTTTTTTACACGCGGTGCGGAAAATTGTACAAATATTGTTGTTAATACGATAACCGTAAGAAAGCGCTGAAAAGCGGACACTTTACGATAAAATCGTAAAACTTGGCAGGTATGCAATAATAACAGAGCAACAAGGCAACAAAGCAGAGCGAAAATTAGATCATACACAGGCTATCCGCTAGAATAGTAAAACAAGCATCACACATCACATTAATAACGTCATTAACGCTGGTCATCAGCAAAGTAGTACATACTGTACACAAAAAAAAAAAGTACATTTAGGTAGGTCACCAGTATAGAACTTATAGTGACGCTTGTTGTTACGTAAAAAATGCTGAATATACAATCTTTGCATGTTTATTTTAAAATTGTGTCATAAGGGGATATGGGACGGATGCAGGCTGCGCTGTCATAACGCTAGGAGAGATAACGACCTTAAAAATTATTTTGCTTATAAAGGCAAGACATACGCACTAGTGCCAGTTGCTCTTTGGTGTTTCCAGCAAGAAAAATGGCTATTTTTGCATCAGGAGTCACACAATGTCTTTCTCTAATGAAGGAAAAGCAAACATGGTCCTCGCCCTTGGGGCTGCGGACGGAAACAGAAGGCAAGCCGCAAGGATCTTTCACAGCTGGCGCCCTGGAACGCGACCATGGTGTAGGAACACTCTTCAGGTGTGGAGACTCTCCTTTACGCCCCGTCAGAACGGCGACCACACCATGTCCCCTCCTTTCCTGTGTATTCTCCGCCTGCCCCTAGAGGACGCCAAAACGTTCTGGCCGTACGGCCGCCGGCCTCCACCAGAAAGTGGGCTAAGTCACCCATTGCTTACGCCACCTCTTATTGTTTGAAACTTAATTTTTTTTTTTTTGCAATGGTGAACAATAGATTAACGGAGCATAAAAGAAATGTAAAAACCAAAGAACCGAATTCGGAAATAGCCAAACATTTGAATGAATGTGCCGGCTGCTCTCCAGCCTGGAGAAACGTAAACATTTTAGAAAGGGAAAACAACGACATGAAAAGATTAGTAAAAGAGACGATCAGGATAAAGACGTCTGCCGAATGCATCAGTCACACATCTGTCCACTTATGTACAGAGGCCGTAAAAATTTTGCGGCTGACAGGTTTGGGAGTACCGGGATGGCCTCGGGGTGTCGCGGTGTGTGTGTGTTGACAACGGATCTGTCGGCAGCTTTGTGTTGGCGCCGTCTGAGCTTATCGTTGACTGGAATGTGCGGGGGCCTGGGAAAAAGAAGGGGGAAGGGGGCAAGGGTTTTGGGAAAAGGAAGAGAAAAAGAGGGGGACCACGGGTGGCAAGTGACTTATATATAAGACTGCGAAATAAAGTTTGTAGCTGCGTTTGAGACTTTGTCCGTGTCGTCCCGTGTATTGTCCTTTGCTGGTATATCCAGTCTCGGGTTTACAACTGTGCTCAGTTTCTTTTCGGTTCCGCTCTTTCACTTGGACTGCATTTTTGTGCATCGCAGCCTGTCGCACCGGCATGTACTGACATTGGTGAGCATGGGACGCAAGTGCTTTGTTCCAAATTCCGGCTGCAAGAGTTGCAAAGAATATGTGACATTGTTCAGCGCTCCTTCAGACCCTGAGCGTTTGGTACAATGGGCATGAGCGATTCCTTGCAAGGATCGGCGGCTAATGTCGAAAGACGCTGTGTGCGCCAAGCACTTCCCAGAGGATATGTTGTTGAGGACAAAATACTATGGCGAACTTGGGGGTGAAGTCTTGACCGACGTTCCAAAACGAAGAGTTCTGTTGCAAAATGCTATGCCGAGCATATTTCCATCGTGCCCCTCGTACCTGTCGACCATTTAAAAGAAAATCGCCATTGAAGCGGAAATCTCCAGCGCTTCCAGCACGAAAAAAACTGTGAAGATCACCAACACATAAGGCATTGGGCACAAGCCATGGAGATTGTAGCCGCGATTAAAGTCGAAATCCAAGCGACGCAGCCACGAAAGAATTGGGGGAGCACAGCGTCAAAGCTGGACCAAGTGCTCAAAGGAACAACTCTACAGACGGCGTGACAAGTGATAAAGCAGCTCCAGGATTTACGAAGGTAACGCAGGACTGCCGTACAAGTTGGGACTCTTCGACAGTGATGGAGCAACGAGGATCTTCCACAATCACAGCAGAATGTCCTGACCCTGCTGATGTTCTCTTGCCGAGCCCGGCCTGGGGTCACCACACAGTTCCTACGGGAGGTCTGCGCAACTTCAGCTTCACGGAGGTTTGGCTGTCACCAGGTACGCCCCCGTGCTCTGCGAAGATGCTTCATTTAGAAGAAAAGACAAAGGGGAAGTTTCAAATGATGACGTTTGCTTTCGACACGAAGGTTGAACTTGCAACGTTGCCGAACACCTGCCACCTAAAAATCACAGAGGATTGAGATGGTGTCAGCAAAGCATTTGAGTCCTTCCACAAAGTTAATCTTTGTGTCGGGGGACCAACTCTAAGCAAATTTCCGAATGTTCACCCTGAATGTGCCTACGTCGACAAAAGTGGTGTTTGGAGACACAACCACTGTGCACTTGTTGATCAAGAGAGGAAGCAGTGTAACTCTTGCGCCAGCTCTTCAAATTCATCAGACTTGACATGAAAAGCGAAAGACTGAGCGGAGGATAAGAATCCCCCTAGTCCTTCAAAAAAAGAGCAACGTCGCGCAGCTGAGGAAACAGTGCATCGCATACTACCGCTTCAAATTGCGTCTTCTAAAATCAAAACAAAAGCTGGAAGCTGAACTGCTAGCATGCCAAAAAGAACTTAAAATGTGGGAAGAGGATGGTCTGAAGGAAGTTCTGAAGAAGGTCGATCTGCCTGATGCTCAACAGATGCGTATCATGGAATCTGTTTCTGCAGCGAAAACAAAGTCGAAGAAGGGAAGAAGATACACAGATGACTGGCTGCTACTGTGCCTCCTGCTTCACATTCGTACACCGGCGGGGTACAGGTTTCTAAGGAATAACAACATTTTGCCCTTGCCTGCGGTTGAAACTGTCCGCCATTATATCACCATGGTCAGTCTAAAATGCGGTTCAGAAGAGTTCCAATCTAGCAAACCATGGGTTGGTGTTTATGTTTTGCCCTTTCGGAGCGATCTATGCACAATCGATTGGTGTGTTTGCATAGAAAAATGCTACGCGAAGAACTGTGCCGTGCCAGCTACTTTTGCGGGCAACAACCTTGCTCGAGGCAGCTGGTGCTGTGGTTGACGGTGTTGTGAGTGACGGGGCCAGCACCAACAGGACGATGTGGAGACAGCTTGGAGTCAGTGGGGAAATGAATGTGAAGAATTTCTTCGAACATCCGGTCGACCCACAAAGAAAGGTATACATGTTCTCAGACGTACCCCACCTTTTCAAGTGCATTAGAAACCGTTTGCACAAGCAGAAGTATCTCAAGTGTAAAGGAGCATGGATTAACTAGTCGGACTACACCGCAGTGTACCAAGAGGACAACTATAATGCCGGCGATCTGAAAGTGTGCCCGAAAATTACGCATCGACACATTTACCCCTCAAACATGGAGAAGATGCGCGTAAAACTTGCCACGCAAATCTTTAGTAGGTCAATGGCTGGCGGGCTAGAATACTACCACGGAAGAAATGTGACCGGCTTGTGGAACTGTGCAGAGACTGTCGAGTTCACTCTGAGGTTGAACGACCTATTTGACGCACTAAACCGACGATATCCAGACGAGGGAATCCGCCAGATATTGGCACAAATCATTGACTGCCTCGACAGCTGGGAACGTGAGGTGCATGACAGTACCATCTCGCCCGACATATTTCTTAGGCAGAGTACCGCACAAGGCCTTCATGTCACCCTCAAATCTACAATAGACCTCTCCGTGCATTTGCTTACCAAGTGCAACTTTGATTATGTTCTCACACCCAAACTCAATCAGGATGCAACTGAGAGATTTTTCGGCAAGGTGAGGCAAGCAGCTGGTGAGAATGATCATCCGGATATGCCAACATTTCTGCAGCTGTACTGCACACTGGCCCTTTACAGCTTACTGAAACCAGCAAGAAGGATGAGACAGATGTTTAGCTGCACTGTCTGCAGGGACTATCTATCTGTGAGAGAAAATCAGGTACCTGAGACGGCTTGGACCAACTCAAAGACACAAGGTGGCCTCATCCACCCCAACTCTAAGCTTTTCAATATATTGAGGGTGGCTGAGCGGTACTTCTCGGAGCACTGCGATGAGCATGATGTCTTTTGGAACACTATCGACCACATCATAGAAAGTGGAGATATGTAACTTCCCTGCGACCAGCACAAGACTGACGCCATGGCCAGAATACTTCAGTACTACGTGCTCATGAGAATGCAACAGTACTGCAAAGGAAAAAACCGAGATGCAAAGAAGCAGTCCACTTTTCCACATTACAAGTCCCGACTGTGCGACTTGTAATGTGGAAAAGAACGCCAAAAGCAGCTATTTGTATTGCTTGTTATGCATATTGAAAACATAAAAAACCTGTAGGGACAGAACGAGCGGGTTGGTAGGGATAATTAAACTTGAGGAAGAAAACGAGAAAGGGACGGACAAACACAAACTTCCAACTGGCAACAACATTTATTTACACCAAGAGTTTGCTTATATACGGGAAAAAGGGGAAGGGGGTGAAAAAGGTGGAAAGGAGGAGCCTTATGCCATCAAAGGTACGTGGCTGTCGGGAACGTGGAAGGAAGAAAGCTCTGGACTAAGAAATCTTATCTCTCTCCTCGAAAGGGCAATGGATGGGGAGCCGATGTTGGATAGATGGATAGATGCATGGCGAAGACCTCTGGTATCTCCCGACCATACCTCGAGGTGTGACCCCCGATTGCTGTAGTAGAGGGAAAGGCGGCCGAGCAGGGAGTGCATTCCGATGCGTGTTTGGCGATCGGGTGGTGAATGACCTCTGAACCGTTGGAGACCGCCTTTTCAACCTCGTTCGCGTGCTCTCTCAGGCGGTCGTTTAAGCAGCGCCCTGTTTGGCCGATGTATCGGGCACCACAGGACATAGGAATTGAGTAAACACACTCTTTGCGGCAAGGCACGTAACAGGTTTTGTGGTTCTTCTGGCAAGGGGGCGCCGGTCCGGGGCTGTTGACTTTTTTGCAAATAGATGCCAATTTAAACTTACACGAGAAAACCACGTTGGTGTTGAAGCCCTGCGCTATTGATTTCAGTCGATGCGAAATGTTATGAATGTAGGGGATGCACGCGAAGCGGGTCTTTGGAGGTGGCTTTTTGGATTGGGGCCCTGCGACAAGTCTTTTGATAGTAAGCTCGATCAAGTCGTTCGGGTAACCTGCCTTGAAAGCCAAGTCGTGTCATCACCTTTCCGAAACTAGTCTGTCCAATCAGATAGGCCGCCTTCTCAAGGCAGGTTACCCGAACGACTTGATCGAGCTTACTATCGGCCAAACGGGGCGCTGCTTAAACGACCGCCTGAGAGAGCACGCGAACGAGGTTAAAAAGGCGGTCTCCAACGGTTCAGAGGTCATTCACCACCCGATCGCCAAACACGCATCGGAATGCACTCCCTGCTCGGCCGCCTTTACCTCTACTACAGCAATCGGGGGTCACACCTCGAGGTATGGTCGGGAGATACTAGAGGCCTTCGCCATGCATCTATCCAAGGACAACATCGGCTCCCCATCCATTGCCCTTTCGAGGAGAGAGATAAGATTTCTTAGTCCGGAGCTTTCTTCCTTCCACGTTCCCGACAGCCACATACCTTTGACGGCATAAGGCTCCTCCTTTCCACCTTCTTTCACCCCCTTCCCCTTTTTCCTGTATATAAGCAAACTCTTGGTGTAAATAAATGTTCTGCCAGTTGGAAGTTTGTGTTTGTCCATCCCTTCTCGTTTTCTTCCTCAAGTTTAATAAAAAACCTAGAGATCTTTTGGGTGTTAACTTACGGTACGGTGGCTATTTTTTGTTGTACAATAAATAAAAACCCGATATTTTGTGCCAGAGATAAAAGATCCGCAACATTGTATGTTTAACATTCTGGTGTCATATTTGAAGTCTTGTTTCACAATTTTCATTATTGTTTTCACTTACGAAAAGCTTTCCGCATGTAGTCCCATACAGGGGCTATCGGCTGGTAGCACGTCCGTTTGATTTATACTCGCTAAATATTTATAATAAATTTGAAACTTCATCAGAAGTGAAATTCTGTCATATTTTGAGGCTGTGTTCTTCAAAAACCAAATGTTTTTATTCTTCATAATTTTAATAATTACTTCAAGTCCTAATACCTTTCTAGCTGTGCAGTCTGATTTCCCCCATTTTTGCTGTATTTTTGTTAGAAGCGGTAAAAATCTTTTCCAGGCAATCGAATTGGCAACTTGGTGATTCAACAAGTTGGCTTTTTTGCGACCTTGCAAGAAAGCCAACTTGCCAAATCTACCATTTGCCCGATTCTGGTGCGGGGATGAGATTTTGACTACTTCTAACGAAAGTACAACAAAAAGAAAGGCGGAAATCTGACTATGCTGCAAGAAAGGTATTTGTACCTTATTTAATAACAAAAATTATGAAGAATAAAAAAAAAACGGGGGTTTATTAGGTTGCAAGAAAGCCAAATAGCCGAATGTGCCATTTTGCCAATTCGGGTGCTTCGATGACATTTTGAGCGCTTCTAACGAAAATGCAATTAAAAAGGGGAAATCGGACTGTGCCTTTTAGAAAGACATTAGAGCTGGAAATAATTAGAAAATTTATGAAGAATAAAAAATTGGGGTTTTAAATAACGCAACCTCAAAATATAACCGAAGTTCACTTCTGATGAAGTTTGAAATTTAATGTAAAATATCTCGCGAGGATAAATCAAACTGACGTGCTACCAGCCGATAGCCCACATATAGGACTACATGCGAACACCTTTTCGTAAGTGAAAATTTTAACAAAATTGTGAAACAAGAACTCAAATATGTCACCAGAAAGTCAAAGGTACAATGTTACGGATTTTTTATCTCTGGCTTGAAATGCCGGGGTTTTATTTACTGTACAACAAAAAATAGCCGACATACCAAACATTAACGCAAAAGAAATATAAGTTTTTTTATGCTCTTAATGTGCATAACAATAGAAATGCCTCCAAAAAACAGACACAGGAATTTTCATCATTTTCACCTTGCTCCAACTAAAGCTTTTTGTGGGGGCGAAAACATTTCTTTCAATATTTTGAAAAAGCGGTTTTGTTCTTTATAGGCATGGGGCAATTATATATATTTATTTGTGGCAAATCAAAATACCCACCCCGACACGTGTTCGATTTGAATTGAAACCACCCAGATAAGTTTCAACTTGATGTTTCGTCACTGATTTTTGACTTGCCATTAATTGTAGCTTGCAACTTTATTTTGACACACTCAAAAACAAGCGACTCAAAACGTATCAAGTTGAAACTTACATCAAATACATATTTTACTAGTCCTATTAACACAACTCACCTCGAATACATATTTTTCTTTAAAAAATAAAAAATAAAAAACTGACACATTCAAAAGCATAGGACATTTTTGTTTTTAAAATTATTGTACGTGGAAATGAGATTTAAAATTGTTATGCGAGAATTCGACTAGTAAAAGACGTATTCGAGGTAAGTTTCTACCTGATACGTCGAGTCCCTGATTTTTGCGATAGATTTGTTTGGTTCTTTGGCATCGGAAGGAGAGAATTTCCCTTTTTCTAGTGCTTTGCAGTCCCACCGATGACCTCTTTCGGTCATGTAAAGACGGATTTAATACCTTTTTGGCGGTCTGTGATCGCCGGGTGCGGTCAAGTCAAAATCAAAGTCAAATTGGGGGTTTTACGTGCCTAACCAACGACGGGCATCTGGCACGCCCCAGCGGAGGACTGAGGATTAATTTGGACCACCTGGGGATCTTTTGACGTGCAACCGAAAGCTCGGTTACACGGCGCCTCCACCGCAATAAGCCTCCGTCAGATTGCGGGCACCTCGACCGGGATTCAAACCCGCCACATGGGGATCCGTAGGCCAGCGCTCTCGCCTCTGAGATCGCCGGGTGCGGTGACAAGGTCACTACGACGTTGAGGCAATAGCCTGCTTCTTTGTGGAGGTAAACAGTTTAGAAAAAATATGCGTTCACCCATTGTTTGTTTGCATTCTGCAAAACTGTGGGCTTGTCTGCTTCTCTACTTCTTAGAAAGATGAGAGGCGCAAATCCACGAGCGCAAAATGGCGACTGGCGACGCGAAGGAACGGAAAAACAAAGCAAAACGATAATGATGATGATGATGACGTGCAGCTAAATGAAAAAAAGGGCTAGCATAGCGTCACCTAGCGGCAAAACTCAAGAGTACTCAAGTAGCGCTGCCAAGCCAAGCCAATCCATTTGCAGCCAACATAGAATTCAAAATGGCCGCTTCTCGATGGTGTTTTCCGCCGATCGCTCGCGACGATTTTGTCCGAATAATCGAACTTTCGGACTTCAAGCCGTCCGAAACATTGGTCCTGAATATACACTATTTCTATGGGGTAAGTCACGGTTCCACCTTTAGGTCCGAAATATCGAACAAGTCCGAATTATCGGAGTCCGAAAAATCGGTCGGCAACTGTAATCCATTCTTCTGGGATCGAACGAGAATGCTTCATATTTAGATATACAGATAAGTACAGCATGAACGGAAAACAAACTGCATACGAGAGTTTTACACATAAACACAAACATAACAACCCAGAAGTTGTGCAGCAAATATTAAACTTAATGCCAGCAGTAGCCTCCCATTGGCTGACTAGTCATGTGACTACCGCAAAATTCCGATTGAACGCCCACCCGCGGGAAAGAGATAAATGATAAAAAATATTGGATGGGCGACCTCTCGGGATGAGACAGCAAGATTTTACAAAAATGAGCGATAAATGAGCGGCAACCTGCTACAAACTAACGTGACAATGGTACCAATATCGCGGACGTCAGAACCGATGTCGCTGACGTCGAAACTAATGTCGCGGACTCGCTTGTCAATAAGCTGCCCACGTCATGTCATTAAACTTACTACGTAAAGTTTTTTTTTCATGCTTTTGTCAGTTTGCACAACTAGCTGACACGGAGAGCACCAAGCTCAGGAGTAGCGAAAACTTCCCAGAGATACTTCATAAAATTTAACATTGCAGCAGGTGAAATAAAAGTAGTTCAGTATCCTGATAAGCGTGATAAGATTAGAGACAATTATAGCAGCAATCCCGCAAGCCGTAGCACATATGCCGTGCAGCAGGCGTCAGGCTTCACCGCTTCACACCAGCGCATTGCTGGTGGAGCATCTCGGAATCACGGCGGAGCTTTTCAAAACTTCGGAATACTTCGAAAATATTTGAAGTTGCCAAATAGTTCTATTCGACTCGAAGTATGAATCGAATAAGACATTATTCGCTCCAATATTCGAAATTTTCAAATATTCGCACAACCCTAGTCGGAACCTATGTCGCACACCCGGGAACCTATGTCGCAGACGTTGAACAGATGCCACGGACGTCTGAACCGATGTCGCATTCGTCGGAGTCGATACCGCGGACCCGGGAACTGATGTCGCGGGCGTGCAGACCGATGTCGTGAACTAAAAAAGCGGTATTGCGGTAAAATTGGCAGGGTGGGCAATGCATCGGAATTTTTTTTTAAATAGATGTTTTAACACAAAAGGTGGGTGGGCCAAAGTTTGGGGGCGGGCGTTCGATCTGAATTTTACGGTGGGCTACCAGTATACTTTTGCTGGTGGCATTGTGCCAAGTGGTGGCAAAGCAAGCCGAACAAAATTTGCCGGTACATCTGCTCCTTTGAAGGTGATATTCGAGGCTCTAAGCACATGCTTTCAGGGCCTCAACCGATAGTTTCATATGTTTTCTGTCACACAACCAAAGACTGATGCAGAAAGAGAGAGTTAGCATATGATCTCGCGCAACAAGCTCAAATTTGGAACATTCTGTGCCATTTACTGAACTGGAGGTTAATTTGTGGAATAAAAGGTTTTGCATCTCATATAAGTATGTGGACCCTTTTAGCGATAAAGTGAGATCTGTACTAATCACTCAAATGTGAATGCACAGGCAAGAGACACTGCACTGCTTTCATACCAGCCAGAGCAAGCACGGACGTCACCACAGCTCGAAGCACTATTGGCCAAGGTGTGCACTCGACTTTCCTTAGGACACAGTTTTTATGCGTTTGTCATGGCTGTCTGACAGTCCTGAATAATATATGCAAGGAGATTTGAAGCTTTGTTAAGTGATGGGTACTATCAACTCGAATCTGTAACGCTCAGATGAGAAGCACTGGATACACACCGACCAGAGCTAGCAAGGACATCGCCAGAGCCCTGTTAACCCTTCGCGTTAACATACTGTACCTATGTTAAGCGACTCTTTCAGTCTTGGCAACAGTCAAGACAATGAAACAGGCACGTCTCTACACGGGGCCCCTTTCTAGAATTTTCCGCAAATTCACTCGGAATTTTCGCAATAGCAAAAGTAATCCAGGTGTAGCACCTGTCACACTGATGATTCGCTTATATTAGTGTGGGGAGCGCATGTTGTAGTAAAATATAATTCTTATTGCCTTTCAATAGAGTACTCCAAAACTGCGCTCACAGTTCAGTGTACCACGGGCCAGGGGGGAGGGAGGGGGGGGGGGGGGGTGTTAAGAGGTCGCCGACGCCGTACAAGTCTTTATGGGGTCGCGGGCCTGGAAGGTTTGAGGCCCCTTGGTTATTTCATGTGTACTGATGCTAACTCAAATCTCTAATCCACAGGCAACAAGCTCTCCAGACAAGCTCTCCGACAAGCTCTCCAGACAAGCTCTCCAGACAAGCTCTCCCTGTGCAACCCAAGCACAGCTATAACAGACGTCCCCGCACCGTTGGCACAGTCAGCCTAGGTACATACTCCTGCAATCTACTTCCCTGCGGATGCTGCTGTATCGTCATGTTTCTTTGTCATGCTTGCCAGGCCCCCTTACGAAATTTGTATAAGTATGAGTCACACTACAAAATTCATTAAAATGTTCACAATATCAACATCCCATGTGTGAACAAAGGCTGTTTTAAAAAGTTCAGAACATTTATTGCACTATGGGTGCATGTTTCTCATACTCATGATCAGGATATTGTTGATCCTTCAACTTTACCTGGAAGTGGTTTTACCTGTCTGCACACATTCTGTAATGCTCACATCCTCTCGAAAAAAGATGTTGTAGGACATGTGAAGCGACATATTTCTTTGGGTGTTGCCATAGCATGTTGTTTTGTCAACTGTGAGAAGGTGTTTTCGAACGAGAAGTCTTTTACATCTCGCGTGAGTAGCTGTCATGGCAGCACTGTGTATCAAAGTCACATTGTGGCGTCATGTGACGGAGAGCATCTTGCAACAAATATCGGTGCAGAAGCACTTTCTACTGATGTTCAACCATCGTGTTCAAAAGCTGCCAACTCGGGTGTAAAGTTATGGCATACAAGGAATGCAGCACTGTTCCTAATGAAGTTGGAATCTCGTCACCTTGTGCCTTCATCAGTGGTGCATAATATTAGCAATGAAATTCATTCAATGAACTTGCTCTCACAAGAACGCAGGCTCCATGTTATTAGTCAGGTGCTTCAAGAACGAAAAGTAGAAGATAAAGCGTCTGCCAAGATTTTGTCAGGATTCAAGTCGATCACAGTGTTAGAGAAAAATTGCTTTGCAGTTGGCTGCGTTGCATGGCAATCCCATTTTATAAATTTCCCAATTTAACTAACAAATCCCAGTTCCCCGGGAAACGCCCGGAGGGCTCTATGCTGTTATTAACTCAAACTAATGAAATAAATGGGCCATCAATCTCGATTTAAAGAAGCATTTGTATGTGTGCTTTGTAAATTATGTAGCATTATAGCTTAAAAACGTTGTATTGTTCTTTTAACCCTCGAGTGCCAGGCATTTTTTTTCACAGGCGATGACCCCATGAGGATATCTTTTTATGCTGCTCAAAATCAAATTTTGGCCCAGTAGCACGGTAGTAAGTAGTGATGGGTGGAAAAAGTCATCGATTTGTCGGCCAATGAGGCGATGCACTGGGCTGCCACATTTGAGTGCGCGTACAATTTTTAAAGAATTAAGGGTCAAGTTGTATCGGTTGTTGCGCTCATAAAGAAATGTGCATATTGTTTATAAAGGGCCAGTTGATCACAACGTTCAAGCCTGTAGTCTGCTGATTGTGGGCTAGAGAATGAATGTGAACAGATCAATTCCGCTAACATTGCCTTACCTTTTACCCTGATAATATTTGAAATCAGTGGCCTATTACTTAGCGTTGCTACGAATACAAGCTTTTGGAAAAAACTGATGCGATTAAAACCCCCGTCTTTTGCTGAAGCGGAGGACAGGTGCCCCGTCATCATATTTCGCATGAGGCTTCGGTAATTTTGATACTCGTAAGAAGACTTGGGTGGTTCTCGAGCACCCAGACCCTATATGAACCGTGGCACGAAAAATGTTGCGCAGCAAATTTATTTTCTTGAAATGCTCATATGTACGAACCTCAGACGGCACGCTAGCCGGTGCGATTCAGCGGAGAATCAGCAGGATGCTTAATCCCCCTTCTCACCGCCTTGGTTTCTTTGCCGCCGTGACATGCCATATGATTCACTCGAGGCGCATCATGGCTCCGAATGAATGAGCTGAACGTCGGTGTTTCGGCTGGTTTTCTTTTTGCCAAGCACGGACGTGTTAAAAAGGAATGCACTAGCGGTCAGGTGATCTAGCTGCCAACCCTGGCTGCAAACTTTGTTTCGGTTTCATGACAACATGCCTACACTCTTTTGCAAAAGCAAGCTGCACCCAAGCAATAAAAGTGGATAGGTAAGGTTCAATTATGAATAAATAAATGGGCACATTCACATATCTTCCATTACGTTTGTAGGCTTTACAAACATTAATGTTACAAACATTTGAAACATTCCTTAACATGGGCTCGCAATGCTCCGAATTTTTCCAAACTTATCCGAATCATACAAGATTCTCTTCCAAATTGGGATAAAGATTTGTCCCGTCATTGGTAGCAAGTATATGTGCTTTCCAAACACCCAATGATTTCTGTTCCCAAGGCAATTGTTCTCGAACATAGGAAGCCATTCTCCGAAACATTGGACTCTTGTCTCCACACAGGCTCAAGCATGGGTCGACGCAGTTGACGGAGAGGAATGCATCACCACAACGAGCATGGAGAAGGCAATGGGGCTTTCTTCAATATTTGATATCCACCTGGCTGCCCTCTCACTATGGAGTTCATGCAGAGGTAAATGAATAGGAGGGGAAAGTTTCTTTTGGTAAGGGTTAGAATTTTAGTGCCAGTCACTAATTCTATCGAAAGTAATGAACATTAATGAAAATCAAGTACTTTATGTCTGTTTGACCAAGTACCAAAGAAAAAAGAATCCTCACCTCTTAGCATGTTCCATTTTGATGTGGTTCGATATCAGGTTCTACAACACAAGGCACAGCATGAAGTCGATTTCCTTTTAGAGCTCTATTTTATGCATTCGTTTTATACCTAGTGAGTAATCTATTAATCAGCTGCTTTTAGCTTGGCAAGATGGCACTATTCAATATTGTATGTCATGCATACAATGTGTCAAAACTTTTGACCTGACATTTTAGTTCATATGCTTAAAAAAATTTTCAAACACCTAAAATAAATCGAAGCATCCATTATTCGCACCAGAGCTGCAATCAAATCGGGTATCTTGCATTCACTTTTCTGAACCCCTACAAAGCACTGGCAAACATGTGAAACATGTAGCAAGAAAATCTTTTCATTTTTTTGGCAGCGTAAAAGGTCAAGCAGGTTTCGTCACATTTCAAACGTGACAAAAAAAAAACTCACAGAACAATCCTTTTGAGGGTGGGAATACCAATACCAAATAGAACACAAGGCCTGCACATTACATCATCGTTGGTAGATCCTCGACCTGCCCCAAGCAACAAACATGCCTAAGCTCAACGGGAGTATGCGGTCATGCAGCAGACGCTAGCGGCAAGGCGTCAGATGCCAGCGTCTTGGCGTCGCCACGCTCCAGCATTGCGCTTGTTGCGAGATGCAGACAGTGTGTTTGGGACATGCTCGCGGCAACTTGACGCAAGGTAGGTGGCGCTGCGGGAATCTACTGGTGGTGACGGTTAGAGGAGGAAACCTGTAGGCCTTGTGTTCTAGGCGGTATTGGGAATGCTACAGTTCAATTGTCAAAGTATACCTAACCAACCAGTCAATAATCACCTTTATTTTTTCCAAAAAGGTGGGGTACAGGAGGAACACACAGTTAGCGAATAAGTTGATAACTTGTGCGCTGGCGCGCAACATAACCAATCATAGTATATGTTTGTTTATGTTTATGCTCATGCGTCAATGACACATGAGCATAACCATTGGGTGCTGTTTCAACAGCCTAATGTTATCTCCTACAAGTTGCAGCTTGAAGTTACCACTACACTAATGTGGAGACCTGTAGTTTTTGTTGTCATCACTCATGACCATATGTAGAGGATGTTTTAACTAAGTAATTCCTCGGGCCTTTTTTTGACTCGGCCCCATCCTGAGGCAAGTTTAATGTCTTTTAACCTAAATACCATACTACCGGTAGACATCGCAAGAAGTTTTCTTCATTGTTTCGGGTCTTTAGAGAGTTAATAATTCAAATATGCGGATGAATTATCTGCACCGATGAAATGAAATTAAAAAGAACTGAGATTCAAATAAATGAATGCAAAATTGGGTGGGTCACACGATATTGCGTCGGGTGTACTAACCAATATTCATTTGCTTCTCCGCCTTATTTTATTTGATCAGTATGGTTCATTCAACTGCATATCTTGATTATCCATTACTGGAAAAGGTATACAGGGTTGTTTCGTCACAAACCAAGCTTTAAAAAAAAGCGCTCTAGGGGAATGAAACCAACTGTATGTTGTAAGCAAGCGTCTTGACGAACAGACAGTATTTTTAATATCCTAGCTTATAATTAATTAGCACTGGCTAACTTATTAAGTATTGAAAAGCGAGGCTGTGCATTGGAAATGCACAGCCTGCTTCTTTCTTCCGCCAGCGCGTTGTCACGTGGTATCTTTGTGTTTCGTGGATGTTTTTTGAAGGCTGGAAAAAAGAAGCATGGGAGGAGTTCCATGTTGACGACAACCTAATCGACTGTTTCTCAATTCCCTTTACAGCTTTCCAATTAACACTTCTGCCCGTTTTTCTATATTGAAAGAGCTAGATAATTACATTTATTAATTAAGTAGCTCAATAAAAGTGATACCGTAAAATTCCGAGCGAACGCCCACGTTTGAAGGATCGCCCACCCCCCCTTTTTGTCCAACATCGGTTGGGAACGGTATTCCGATACATCGCCCTCCCCCCGATTCCCGCCGGACGTCACGCGATGTCCGACGGAAATCGCGTGTCAACGGCGCGATCTGCGGTCCCGCGTTTTTGTCTGCGATCTGCGCGCGTGAAATGCGTGAAATGCAAATCTGCTGCGTTTGCGATCTGCGCTATCCGTTCCCGAGTTTTTAGCGGATTCCCGTGTTTTTGCCCGCGATATCGATTCCTAGCTGTAAAACACGCGCGAGTCGTTCCGCGTGTATTATTGCATCGTGAAATGAGATTCTGCTGCGGCCGCGATCTGCTTGATTTGTTTCCGTGACATGCGGGTTTGCAGTGGATTCCCGCGTTTTCGTCCGCGATCTGCGCACGTAATATCGGTTTCCGCGGTATCCGTTCCCGTGAGATGCGAGTTCTCGGCGGGTTTCCGCGGGTCCATCGCGCTGTGAAACGCGCGAATCTGCTGCGTCTGCAACCTGCGGTATCCTTTCCCGTGACAAAGGAGTTCGTAGTGAATTCCGGCGTGTTTATCGAATCGTGAAACGCGAATTCGCCGTGTCCGTGATCTGCAGTATCAGTTCCCGCGTCACGCGGTTCGTAGCGGGGGCCCCGGTTCTTATCATTATTTCTGATAAAATTTTGCTGAGGCATCCCCAAAGATAGCCCACCCCATGTTTTTCACCATTTATCTCTTAATTTTGGGTGGGCGTTCGCTCGGAATTTTACGGTACTGTATCTTTGTCAAGATGCCTGCTAACAGAACACATTTGGTTTCATATGTCTAGAGCGCTCGGTTTTATTTTAAAGCTTGCTTCGAGATAACTGGGACAGCCTGTATAGTTACTGTCACCTTTGAACTGTATGCAGTGGCACACAGATCCGACTAGTAGTTGCGCTCCCAAATAATATGAAATTGGGTCCCACCAGGATATCACAAAGAACCATATTTGTACTCATTCTTCACCACATATACATACTGCATCTCACAGAAGCCATCGCAGTTCGCATATTCGCAGCATTACAGATCTTAACCTAGAATAAATGATAGCCAAAGTTACGATTTATTGTAATTATTCTCATTTGTTTCCAGGTATTTTGGGCAGATAAACCCGTTGAAAGGGCGAGGCAAAGGGCCAACGAGCAGCATTGCACTAAAGTTGCTGAGCCTTCTCCAAACTCTCTAACACTGGTGAGTTGCACCTTCGATTGGTTACAGTCACTGTTTTGCGGCATATCATACCGTGGTAGGTAATAGCTGCGAGTAAAATTAATCTATCCAGTATTTCAAGACCTTTCATTGATATTTATAAAACCAACACTGTGACAACGTTTTCGGGGTCGTCAAACCATAGTTTTAACATGCCTGCCAACTCTCCCGAATTGTCTCGGAACCTCCCGAATTCGGACCACATCTCCCATTTGTAAGAATGCGACCTAAAGTCTCCCGAAAAGTTACCACAGCAAGGCTTTAGGTTTTCTTCCTTTTCTTTTGTCGTAACGATAATATGGAGAAGGGGTACAAGAGGGACAAAGGACGAACACAAATGGAGAGGTCCCAGGTTCGATAACCGGACCAGGCGGATTTTTTTGGTTGCGCACCAGTCACCTAGCTGTGTTTGGAGATTTGTGTTCGTCCTTTGTCCCTCTTGTTCTCCTTCTCCAGGGATTATTTTTGTTGCCCTTTTTTCTACTCCTGTATTGTGTAATTCTGCACGAATTCAATATGTATCATCGATGTATCTTATCTGGGTATACATTATGTTTTGTTTTTCAGGTTCATGGCAGCTGACACCTACGACGGCGACGCAAGCCGCAAGACACCTACGACAACGACGCAAGCTCAATGCAGAGTTTTGCAATTGTGCATTTTATATGGCATTCATGATTAATAAATATGTAAGCGCAGTTCCCAATTTTTGTAAATCTTTTATAAGATTCTTCGTAATCCAACCTTAATGGTAAAAATGAAGAAGATACTAGCGAACTGGTGGACCTCCATCATTCTGCAAACCTTATATCAAGGAACAAAATAGAGGCAAACAACCGACACAAGTGACGATCGAATTGTATTTACGATTTACAAGAAAATGGCCTAACTGGCACCGATTCGTACAGTGAAAATATGTCAGGCCGTCTAATTGATGACTCAATTGTATTTCAGGTTGACAATAAGATCTGAAAATGACAAACACCGTCATTTGAAAATGACGGCCTGCCGTCACTTTGACAACAAAATTGTATTTCAGGTTGACAAGTAAGACGTCAAAATGATAAGAAACCGTCAGTTGAAAATGATGGCCTGCCATCACTTTGACAACAAAATTGTATTTCAGGTTGACAAGTAAGACGTCAAAATGATAAGAAACCGTCAGTTGAAAATGATGGCTGCCATCACTTTGACAACAAAATTGTATTTCAGGTTGACAAGTAAGACGTCAAAATGATAAGAAACTGTCAGTTGAAAATGATGGCCTGCCATCACTTTGACAACTAAATTGTATTTCAGGTTGACAAGTAAGACGTCAAAATGATAAGAAACTGTCAGTTGAAAATGATGGCCTGCCATCACTTTGACAACTAAATTGTATTTCAGGTTGACAAGTAAGACGTCAAAATGATAAGAAACTGTCAGTTGAAAATGATGGCCTGCCATCACTTTGACAACTAAATTGTATTTCAGGTTGACAAGTAAGACGTCAAAATGATAAGAAACCGTCAGTTGAAAATGATGGCCTGCCATCACTTTGACAACAAAATTGCATTTCAGGTTGACAAGTAAGACGTCAAAATGATAAGAAACTGTCAGTTGAAAATGATGGCTGCCATCACTTTGACAACAAAATTGTATTTCAGGTTGACAAGTAAGACGTCAAAATGATAAGAAACTGTCAGTTGAAAATGATGGCCAGCCATCACTTTGACAACTAAATTGTATTTCAGGTTGACAAGTAAGACGTCAAAATGATAAGAAACCGTCATTTGAAAATGACGGCCTGCCATCACTTTGACAACTAAATTTATTTCAGGTTGACAAGTAAGACGTCAAAATGATAAGAAACTGTCATTTGAAAATGATGGCCTGCCATCACTTTGACAACAAAATTGTATTTCAGGTTGACAAGTAAGACGTCAAAATGATAAGAAACCGTCATATGAAAATGACAGCCTGCCATCACTTTGACAACTAAATTGTATTTCAGGTTGACAAGTAAGACGTCAAAATGATAAGAAACCGTCAGTTGAAAATGATGGCCTGCCATCACTTTGACAACAAAATTGTATTTCAGGTTGACAAGTAAGACGTCAAAATGACAAGAAACCGTCAGTTGAAAATGATGGCCTGCCATCACTTTGACAACAAAATTGTATTTCAGGTTGACAAGTAAGACGTCAAAATGATAAGAAACCGTCATTTGAAAATGACGGCCTGCCATCACTTTGACAACTAAATTTATTTCAGGTTGACAAGTAAGACGTCAAAATGATAAGAAACTGTCAGTTGAAAATGATGGCTGCCATCACTTTGACAACAAAATTGTATTTCAGGTTGACAAGTAAGACGTCAAAATGATAAGAAACTGTCAGTTGAAAATGATGGCTGCCATCACTTTGACAACAAAATTGTA
The DNA here is from genome assembly GCA_013358835.2 of Ixodes persulcatus. Lineage (NCBI taxonomy): Eukaryota > Metazoa > Arthropoda > Arachnida > Ixodida > Ixodidae > Ixodes > Ixodes persulcatus. The sequence continues at coordinate 32,386 of JABSTQ010006687.1, forward strand.
TTTCAGGTTGACAAGTAAGACGTCAAAATGATAAGAAACCGTCAGTTGAAAATGATGGCTGCCATCACTTTGACAACAAAATTGTATTTCAGGTTGACAAGTAAGACGTCAAAATGATAAGAAACCGTCATTTGAAAATGATGGCCTGCCATCACTTTGACAACAAAATTGCATTTCAGGTTGACAAGTAAGACGTCAAAATGATAAGAAACCGTCAGTTGAAAATGATGGCCTGCCATCACTTTGACAACTAAATTGTATTTCAGGTTGACAAGTAAGACGTCAAAATGATAAGAAACCGTCAGTTGAAAATGATGGCCTGCCATCACTTTGACAACTAAATTGTATTTCAGGTTGACAAGTAAGACGTCAAAATGATAAGAAACCGCCATTTGAAAATGACGGCCTGCCATCACTTTGACAACAAAATTGCATTTCAGGTTGACAAGTAAGACGTCAAAATGATAAGAAACCGCCATTTGAAAATGATGGCCTGCCATCACTTTGACAACAAAATTGCATTTCAGGTTGACAAGTAAGACGTCAAAATGATAAGAAACCGTCAGTTGAAAATGATGGCCTGCCATCACTTTGACAACTAAATTGTATTTCAGGTTGACAAGTAAGACGTCAAAATGATAAGAAACCGCCATTTGAAAATGACGGCCTGCCATCACTTTGACAACAAAATTGCATTTCAGGTTGACAAGTAAGACGTCAAAATGATAAGAAACTGTCATTTGAAAATGATGGCCTGCCATCACTTTGACAACAAAATTGTATTTCAGGTTGACAAGTAAGACGTCAAAATGATAAGAAACCGCCATTTGAAAATGATGGCCTGCCATCACTTTGACAACAAAATTGCATTTCAGGTTGACAAGTAAGACGTCAAAATGATAAGAAACCGTCAGTTGAAAATGATGGCCTGCCATCACTTTGACAACAAAATTGCATTTCAGGTTGACAAGTAAGACGTCAAAATGATAAGAAAGTGTCATTTGAAAATGATGGCCTGCCATCACTTTGACAACAAAATTGTATTTCAGGTTGACAAGTAAGACGTCAAAATGATAAGAAACCGTCATTTGAAAATGACGGCCTGCCACCACTTTGACAACAAAATTGTATTTCAGGTTGACAAGTAAGACGTCAAAATGACAAGAAACCGTCATTTGAAAATGACGGCCTGCCATCACTTTGACAACAAAATTGCATTTCAGGTTGACAAGTAAGACGTCAAAATGATAAGAAACTGTCATTTGAAAATGATGGCCTGCCATCATTTTGACAACAAAATTGTATTTTAGGTCGGGAAGACGTCAAAATGATGAGAAACAGCGTCATTTGAAAATGCAAGCTTGCAGTCACTTTGACGGTGGGATGCTTGGAAATAGAACTGCCAGAAAATTTCCTGTCATTTTTACTGATTTTTTTTTACAGTGTGGTTTATCAAAAGACATCGCTGACTGTCAAATGTGTCAGTTGCATGAAGCAGAGGCAACCCCAGAGCCAATCACTCATGCCAACTCCTTTCCCTGACTGACCGTGGCAAAGATTAGCCATGGACCTTTTTCATGCCATAGGGAAGTGCTACCTTGTTGTGATGGACTACCACTCCAGCTACATTGAGATAGCATTACTCAAAAATCAAAGGCCAGAAATCGTCATCCTCAAGTCGAAGTCGATCTTCACAGAACATGGGATTCCAAAAACAGTTGTGATGGACAATGAACCACAGTTTCAGTTTAAATTTCTGTGTTTTGCAGGAGACTCGGGTTTCAAGCACGTCACCTCAAGCCCAAAGTATGTACAGAGCAATGGCTGTGCCAAAGCCGCGGTCAAGATTGCGAAGACTAAACTCAAGAAGTTGTGGCGGCGCACTATCCCCAACTTTTCGGCGCAGCCCTCGCCTCCTCGTCTGCTTCGGCGAAGCACGGCCGCGCGCTACACTGCATAACTCGAAGAAGAAGACTTAATACCCAGGCACGCAATGCACCGGAACGTTGGCAAACCGCCGCTGCCAAAACAATAAACCGGCCGTTCTTTTTCTATGTCGGGATTTGTTCGTCACCCCGACACAGTATCCCACATCTGGTGACCCGGACGTGATTCGAACACGCAACCTTCTGATGAGGAGTCAGAAGGTCATTTGATTCCTACAGAAGTCATTTGATCCCTACAAAGCACTGTAAGCATACCGAGCGACACCTTTGGAGAATGGCTTCAGCCCTGCCAAACTGTTTTTCAGCCGGAGACTGTGTACACATGTACCAATATCAGCGGAGCTGTGAGGCCTTCTGTACCAGATGCTGATTAAATCGAAGACTTTGAGCAGAAGGCTTGAAAATGCCAAGCGACCAGCTATGACAGGCGACATGCCGTAAGGAATCGACCATAGTTTCAGCCATCCCAGAGGGCGTGGATTACTGATGTGAAGTGCACAGGGCTAGTGCTTAACAAAGCAGAAACACCTCACCTACTGGATTGGCACTGACCAGGGCATAAATCGCCGCAACGCCAAGTTTCTCATCATCCATCATTGACGAAGAAACATTTCATTTCATTTCATTTATTATACCCTCAGGGCCCGAAGGCATTACAGAGGGGGAGAGCAACAAGAAGGTTAATGCAAATAACATAATACATATTAGATACACTCAGTAATAAAGTAATAAAGTAATTAGTAATTGTACTTTTAAAGAGCACAGAGTCCGTGATAATGGCGATCGACCGGGGAAGGTGGTTCCACTCCTGGGATGTACGGGGAACGAAAGATGAATAAAAAGTGGTCGTAATAGAGTTAGGAATGCCCACCTTATGTTGATGATCAATACGGGAGGAAACAGACAGGCCGAGCAATTATTTTGTCGCGCAGGAAATAATTATGGTGATACATTTTATGGAATGGGGAAAGACGAGAAATTTTACGACGTAGTGATAAAGGTGGTAATGAGAGAGTTGTTTTCATAGAGGTGACGCTAGCGGTGCGGTGATAGTTTGTGAGGATGAAACGAGCGGATCTGTTCTGAACGGTTTCCAATGTAGATACGAGAGTGACTAGTCCGGGATCCCAGACAGAAGCTGCATATTCTAACTTGGGACGAATTAAAACTTTGTAAAGAGTTAATTTCAGTGAGACAGGGGCTAATGAAAAATTTCACTTGATGTAACCTAACATGCGGTTAGCGTTAGCTGAAATATGCTGAATATGTGTTTTCCATGAAAGGTTAGAAGCTATATGTACGCCTAAATATTTGTACAAAGATACCGGTTCTAGATGAGCATTATTAAGGAAATAGTTAGGACAGTCATGAGACTGGCAAGACACACGCATGACCTTGCATTTGTTAGTGTTAAGCTCCATGGACCATGAGTCAGACCAACAGTTAATAGCATTAATGTCTGATTGGAGTATACAGGTGTCATTATGATCGAGAATCTCACGATAAATGACACAGTCGTCAGCGAACAGAGACACGGATGAAGAGACATAAGTGGGGAGGTCGTTAATATAAATTAAGAATAACAACGGTCCAAAGACTGTTTGTTCCTTGCGGAACCCCTGATGCAACTTTGACAAAAGAGGAGTTACTGTTATTCACAGTGACAAATTGAGACCGTTGAGTTAAAAAAGACTGTATCCATGCGAGAACGTTATTGTCTATGTTAAGTTTGGAAAGTTTTAGAAGCAGAAGATTGTGAGAAACTTTGTCAAATGCTTTGGCGAAATCCAGGAAAATGCAGTCCGCCTGGGATCCTCGGTCCAGAATGTGATGTAGGTCATTTGTGAAAGATATTAGTGAGAAAAAATGATATGTTCAAGAAGTTTACAAGGAATGCTGGTTATTGAGATCGGACAATAATTAAGAGGGGAATGTTTATCTCCAGCTTTGTGAATGGGTACCACCTTCCCTACCTTCCAGTCTGATGGGAGAAGAGCGTCTTGTATAGATTGTTCAAATAATTTTGTTAAAATAATTGAGGAGTATTGTTTAATTTTTTAAAAACTTGGAATTAATACCGTCCACTCCTGCTGAAGATGACAGTTTGAGTTTATCTATGATACGAACGACACCAACGTAATCAAGAAAAAGGATCCATGGGCAAGTAATCGGCACTCTCTAGCGAAGGGAAATCGTGCATGTTATCATTAGAGAATGAATCTGCAAAAGTACTATTTAATAAATTTAAACACTCATCGCTGGCTATACAATCACCATTTGCAGTTTTTAGTGTGATAGTTGACTGCGTCTTTTTGTTTATGATATTCCAGAATTGTTTAGGATTGTTGATTAACATTGCGGGTAGGCTACGAGTCATGAATTCTAGTTTGGCGTTATCAATTGCTTTTTTGTACACTTCAGCTGCAGTACGATAACGCAACCAATGGTGCTTGCACGTGGAAAATTTTGCGGCGCGAAATAGACGCTTTTTGTTTCGTTTGATAAACGTTTTAGGGCTCTGGTGAACCAGGGTGACTGAGAGTTTTCGATAACTGTCCTTAAGGGAATGTACTGATTTGTTAGTTTATTAACTTCGGTTTTGAAAAAGTTCGTTTTCTTCTACTGAACGACTCGAGAAGAGTGATAAATATTCATCGAGGAAAGTTGCAAGGTCAAGATTAATTTGATCAAAGTTAGCTTTGGCGTAATCTCGAATTTGCTTTACATTAGTTGATGGTTTTGGTACTGCTGCTTTTACATTAAAATGCAATATGGAATGATCGCTAAGCCCTGGAAGATAGGAGATGGGTGAAACGAGTTCAGGATGAGTTGCGAGAACAAGATCCAATACGTTCGCCGTCAATAGGGTCACTCTGGTTGGTTGAGTAACTAATTGCGTGAAACAAAAATCTAAACAGAGGCTAACAAAATCATTGCATTCAGATGAGGGTGTGCCTGTTGCTGGGTTATTACCCGTCCACGCGATATCAGGATAAGTAAAATCTCCCAACAAAAAAATTGGCGAACTGGGAAAGCAAATGACGACCAGATTTATGGAGTCCTGCAAAGCTTTAATGAAAGATGATGAGCATGAGGGCGGCCTATAGCAAACTCCCATGATCCACTTCATGTGGTTAGTACCAAGACACACCCAAACTATTTCTAAATCGCTAGCTATGTTTAAACAAAAGGAATCAATATGACTCGCAATTGCAACTAAAACGCCCCCACCGCACCTATCTTGCCGATCGTTCCTGTAAATACTGTACCTTTTAGGTCCATAAAAAAGTTTGCAGTCGCGCACCTTCCCAGTGAGCCAAGTTTCCGTTAAAACAACAACATCAGCAGCTGTTGAATCAACAATAGAACACAAGTCGTCTCGCTTTTTTATTAGGCTTCTAATATTTGTAAAAAGTACCGATACATCAGAAACAGGTGAAAGAGACACTCTACCCCTCGCAGCACTCTACCCCTGAGGAGAACCTCATCCCTCTCGGCAGCTTGTCCCGTTTTCCCGAGTTCCCCGCCTGCCAGACCAGCCAGCATTGCCGCAGCAATCAAGGTCTCGACCAACCTCTCAATTTCGAAGGCCCCTGCAACTACAGTGCCGTTATGGCTGTATTCACTACACTAACAACTTTATTCAATACGTTTTCGATGGTAATGAATACCCACTTACAAAAGAATTACTGGGCGGAGTTTAAAAATAATTAAAAAGGTGTCCAAACTTTTTGTTTAGTGTTTCTTTGTTTCTCTCAAGTTTGCACCGAGTTATTTTAAAAACTATAAACCCACATAGTTGAACTTCATATCATTTGATTAATTTTATTGAGTAGAATACTTTATAAAAAATATACAAATTGTGATTTCTGTCTTTGCGATACAGGTCTGCAAAATTTGCCAAACAGTGTCGATCATTCGTCTGAAATTTTTTTACAAAAGAAATTTATTTATTATTAAAACCAGAGTATTTCAACAAACTTGCATTACCTATACTGTGTGCCTAAAAGTTCTTGAATACTTAGCAGAAATAATCTATAGGGTACCTGTCATGAAAGTTGGCCCGATTAACTGTATGCGTAAAGGTGGCAGTCCCCTTCATGATCTATAATCTTTTTTTTATATTTCAAGTATTTTTTTTGCAAGACTAATTGTGGATTTGTATATCCCAGAAGTTGGGCAACCATGTATAAAAAAAATCAAATAAATTAAAAATTTTGACAAGTCACCCTTTCTTATATCCTATCTGAAATCACCCTTCACTAATGTTTTTTTTTATGTTGAAATAGCGTCGAAGGACACTTACTCCCAGAACTTTGCATACATTCAACATTTTGCTTTAACATTAATGTTGTCACTATTGCCTATCACCTACCACTCACTAAAATTGGTCGTGCTAACAGGTCGGGCAAAACGTCAACATTGCATAAACAATATCTGGACTTCAGTTGAATCAGTCAGTTTAAATGCACACAAACTCACAATCATAAGATTACACATAACTCTATGCACGATCCCTACCAACAATACCTTTGAAATATAATAGGCCACAAGTCGGAACTCAATCCGAACCTGAACAAAGCTATTCCACGCCCTCACTAACTTTTCCTGCTGATATGTAGTCGAATTATATTTTGACTCGATGGTCCTGAGGGTCCTTGACACAACTGCTACAGTTACGCCTTCATTTGCTAATAAAAAGGAGTATTCCCTGCAATCTTGTCATCCTGCGAATATGGTAAAATCACGACACTGGCTGTTTGAAGAAGCAGAGTAAAGACATCGCATGGGGCGACGCCTTTGTGAACTTTACAAGAGACGAGATCAAACAACGGCTTCTGTCATAAAGCCAGACTGCACTCATAACATCAGACACATCCTTGATGTAACTTCCTCTAGACATGGTGGTACAGTTTCCTTTTGAGTACATGCATTTGGTTTGTTTGGGAGTGACAAGGAAGTTGGTAATCTTGTGGATGAAAGGCCATTTTGGGTAAAGGATTATGCCATCTGCCATGAAGCACGTCTCATCGCATTTGAAGGCAGTCATGGGCTTTATCCCGTGCGAACTTACTCATCACCCACGTGGACTACATGAAACTGACCGTTGGAGAGTCACCGAACTTTGACATTTTTTGCTATACGCAGACCCCGTCGTCCCTTTCAGCAGACATTAGAAGAAATGCTTCCAGTATTTTCTCTGTATATCAATTTGTCTTCTTGTCGGTGTGAGGACATGTGCACAGAGTCAGGTATGCAGCTGTGCTAGAGCTCTCCTGACGCAATTTGTGCGACATTTCGGCTCTCTCTACGACAATAAACAGCATTTGTACAATGTTATAGACTTCACCTAACTGACAATGCTAAAACCTTTGGTAACCTTGATAATGTGACCGCTTTCCAGTTCTAAAATTATTTTCACCGCATGAAAAGACTTATTAATTAGGGGAACTGCCCTCTTCAGCAATTGAGGAGGAGACTTCATGAAACGAAGACTAATCGGTTATTAGAGAGTATGTCGACTGTAAGCGAAGCTCCAGCCACAGACACGTATGTTCTAAGGGGTGAACTCACAGTTTCGTATATCAAGATTCAACGGTTTTACCCTTTCCTGTGACAAAAAGATAAAGCATAATTTCATAGAGTGTGAACCAAGTGCTGGTGTATTGCCAAGAATAACGCCAGAATCAACACAGTGGTGTAACTGACAAGTGGTGATTTGGAGTAGTTCCTGTAGCAAGGAAAAACGGGTTTTGGAGCAGAGATTCCCACTTTTGGGGCAGACAATTTTGAACTTTCATGTCGTAAAATGTTACAGTCCTTTTGAAGTTAGCCTGTAGAAAAAAGCTGCAGTTGATGGAGTGCTGGCAGGCAATTTGAAGTGCCGTACCTACAGGGGACCTGACCACTACAGATATTTATTTATTTATTGAACAATGATACGGCGATTATCATGCAGATGTCTCAATTAACCCATTAGGAGTACCATGGCGTCTTTGGTCTATGTTTGACATAAAAAGATGTTTTTGACTACTTTGCAGGGTTTGTATCACGCTGCTCTCATTCGAATTCCACCTGCTATTGTTCATAGAGCAGCTAAGCGGAGCACATAGCTACTCTAACTGGTCACAATGAATAGCGCTAACTATTAATTGCGATCGGTTAGCACTAGCTATAGCGCTGACTACTAATAGCGCTAGCTACGAATAGCCAGCGCTATTCATAGCTAGCGCAATGAATAATGCTAGTTCTTCATTGCCATCGATGTGAGCACCGTTGCACAAAAACCAGCAACTCTTCGTTGGGCATGAGAAAACAATAAATTTAGGGTTGGAAGCAAATTCAGAATAGCGGTTTGGGCCGAATATTTGTGAACATTGAACAGTTCCTGCGCCTTGCCCTACTGTTACACCATGCTTAAACGAAAATTCAGCTGAACTTGAAAAGGTTTTCCCAAGCTATTAATTGCCCACTCATGAGCTCTGTTAAATTTAATTTAGTTATATTTATAGACAGTAACCTCAGAAAGTCCAATACCTACATTGGGATGGCAAGTAAACGACATATTTGACATAAAATTAAACTTTGTAAAGGATCCCAGCCATAGCTAATTGAGGGGATTTATAAATGTTCTTGCCATATGCAAACACTTGCTTTCATTCTGGATTAAAAAGGAGAAAAAAAATGGGTCCGTGTGGAGGTTCACCATGCTGCATCAATTTGGGTCAAACTACAGCCGCAGCTGAAGAAACATCCACAGGATCTTGTAGCATGACGATGTCGTGTGGGCAAGAAGCAATTGCCCGTGGATTGGAGTCTGGTAGAGGCCAATGTGCAGTCCCCCACAGAGCATGCAAGCTCGGCTGGCTCGACCGCTGCCATGAGCA